>VUQI01062004.1:51050-70728 GCA_015106735.1 Paratilapia polleni
CTTGTCAGAGAGGTGACAAACGTGCTGAATGGGCTTTTGTCTTTTACCAAGTGTGTGCCTTGTGTTGGAGTCCACCCATGCTGAGTGACTTCACTGATGGGTGCCTTCTGGAGCCTTATCTATAGCGAGGAGAGCAAGGTGTGGGTAATGATGGCTCGTGATCCTTATCTGGCTAAAACAGAGTTCCTAAATGGGAGCATGAGCAGACGTTATCCAGACACCTCACCCTTATTAAGGCATCTGTTACCCTTGTTTTAGTGCTGCCTCTATCAGGCAAGTGGAGTCTATGTTTGGATAGCCAGCACAAGCACCATTAATCCATTTTAGCAACCCCCATGCTGTAGAGACTGTGTGTATATGTATCAGGAGAGCAAGTGTCAAATTAATCCAAACAGATTTAAGCATTGCAGAAATCTGCATCCTCCTTCTAACAGCCTCACTTAGAAAAGGAAGTAACAAGATGAAATAATGTATTCAACTGAAAGCGATTAACTTCTGAAAAGTCCAGTCTTTGGGGTTTTTTTTGTTTTGTTTTTTTTTACCCCTTTTCTGTCAACCAATTTTGCAGCTTTAAAAATTAACCTATTGTGTTCCATTGATGTGCAGATAACCATGTTTCTTTAGAAAATGGCCTTTAAAGTTCAGAGGAAGTGCTGTAAGAGGATTCCCCCTGGGGAGAGGTTACTGAAAGGGACTGCCATGGCTTTGTTGCTGTCAGAGCCTCTGTGGCCTTTTTCTCACATGCATCCTGACAGCCACTGGAGCTCCAACATAGGAGGACTTACAGAGAAATCCTTAATTGTTAATGCGACTGTCTAGTCTTGCATGCAGGAGACAAAGACAAAAGAAGACTGTGTTTTAATCAACATTAGGGTTTTCACACAGTGGTTACACAATGGTGGTTTGGGCTGAATGAAAAGCGCTGTATAAATAAAGTCATGTTGAGTTAAAAGCTGCTTTCCACTGCAGCTTCAACAGCAGCTTTGACATTGCGTTTAAACAGTACACAGTACTTTCTTGTGTACAGCAACAAATACGACAAATGATTTTTATCAGCACACTGATATCAGTTTGCATTTGCATGGAGAGTACAGTATAGCTAGCAGTTCTTCTCACAATGCCAGGAGAGGAGCCCGAGTGTCACCCACATCCAAGCCAACCCTAGGCTAGCCCACTTTGCTTTTCATTCAAATCTAAAATGTGCATTGCAAATCTCCCTGATGATCTCAGCTTAGTAGAACCTGCAAGCTGTTTGGCCCCAGGCTGCCCTAAGAGCATTGGCCCATGAAGTGCCATGCTTAAGTCATGGGACTAAAAGCTCCAACCTGAGGTGACACAGCAGGCGAGAGTGTAAATGCGGGTCACATGTTGATTGACCTCTCGTGCAGGGATGCCAAGTGCCCCTCTGCACTCACTGGCATGTGTCACGATTGTGCCTGAAGGCTCACTGATGATGTATTAAAGTCTTCAGTTGCTACGGACCTGATGTGTGCTTGTACAATGATTGAAGGAAAAAAAGAAATGTGTGGCTGGGTTAGTATTACTATCAAAGCACTGCTAATGCATTTATGCTCAAATAAACACAGAATATGAGAGGAATGCAGTAACTGCTGGGATTTTTTTTCCTCCTACCAAACCAAACCAGCAGCTCTGTGAATGAGCAGTCCAAACAGGTCACACATGTCCTTTGTTGCATTTGGGGCCACCAGTTGCTTTTAACGGATTTAAAAATGCTGAAGCCTGTCAGGTTGATGGTCCCCTTCGCTGACCAGATACACATAAAGCTCTTTCATCCTGCCACCTGCTTACACTCTAATGGAGTGTCATGTCATGTGCTTATGAAGTGATCTGTAGTTTTGTGAACTGTCGCCTACTTTTGGGTTTAGCTGGGCAGTTGGGCGAGTGCCAGATCAGAGCTTGCTCAGTACATGTACAGACTAGTTCACATATCCTCAGTCCTCAGTCCTCCATGGAGGCTGACTGAATTCCTGTCTAGCGGTTCTCACAGGATAAAAATTGTCATTCCTGTGGGAAATACATTCTTGTGGTTAAGCTTTAATTTGCTTACTACCTTTTTGTAATCCTTCGTTGTTTATATATGCACAATAGAGGTGTTAGTATTACCGTGCAGAATTTTTGTAGGTCTCCATGCTCATGTTTGTGTTTTCACTAGCCTGTGATGCCTTTTTGAATCTGTCAACTCTCTCATTCACTGGTTACACTAGAGAGTGGTGATAGATGAGGCAGCTATAATGGGTCAGTCTGTGTTTTCACAGCATTAATGAGCCCCTACGCCCGCTATCAGCTTGGCTTCATGGGCCCTGAATGGATAGATGAATAAAAGGTTCCTCAAAAAAACACCCGGAAAACTAAAGGGAAGCCCCACACAGTCTTTGTGGTTGTTTATATGTAGTTTTCCAGGGCAGGTATCTGTTATTCTTTTAATGAAAGGTCATAAAGCTGATCAGGTGACGCGACTGTGCCAAGCCTCTGTTTTCATTTGGTTATGGCTGAAAGTCACTTGGGGAGTCTTCAGAAAATTCCACAACCACATGGCAGTGAAGTCATACATACTGAACCAGCTGATGAGGATTTCAGTTTCGCTTCACACTGCTCATTTTTTCCTGGACTTCCCCATCTCAGAAATGGGGAAAAACAACAATTTTGCACTTTTTTGTTGTCACCAGTCATAGCTTTTAGCATAAAGGTGTCATACTTGTTACTAATCCTTGTGAGTGCATTCAACCTACCGAACTCAAAACTGTCTGCTGCCCAAGTTTTTTTTTCCCCGAGGCTGAAACTCCGCAAACTCACGAATGGATTTCAACTAAGTATGTTGTACAAAAGATTTTAGAGCAAATGTTGGTTTGAATGTGTTTGGACAGGGAGTGATGGCTCCTCTTTGAGAGATTTGTGGATTTTAAGAAACAATCAGGGGAGATTCTGTTGATCCTCCCTTTTGTTTCCATTGGTGCAGACACCTGGGAAAACTCTGTCACATGACCTTCATCTCTGTTTGTATATGACGTCCTATTCCAGCTGTTTCTAGTCAACAGCGCATTTATTATTTGTAGGAAGATGGCTGTGTCTTTCTTAATCTGTCATGGCTGTGAGGGAGACCCACAACAGGTGCTGGCAAGACTGCAAACAAAGCTCACCTGCAAATGGGTGGTGTGTTTGTGTGGCGAAAGTGTGTGTGTGTGTGTTCGTGTGAATGTTTATGAAGAATTTATTTAAAGGATGAAAACAAAATGTAAGGACAACAAAGCTAGAACAATGCGCACCACATGCTGTGTGTTCATGCGTCATGGGTGCCCTGTCCTGTGGGTGACACACTGTCATTCAGTGCTATCTTTTCATTGAAGATGACTCACCCCTTGCAGCAGGGAGAACAGGATCAGCTGCCCTCTGTCTGTAGGCTGTCTGGTGATGTCCTACATTGCATAATTTGTGCAATTTCTCCCTTCTATCACAAAGAGAATATTAGTCATTATTACTTCCATATAATTAATTAATTTGTGGGAAAGCCAGTCACTTCTAGTCTTCTATGTGTCTTCTTCTCATGATGCGTGCTTGCCTTTAATGGGTAATGCCATTTTTGTCAGACAGAGAGGATGGACAGACAAATGATGCTCTCAGTCTTTTTGTGTCCTCTTCCCCTGACCTGGCCATAAGCCAGCTCTCTTCCTTGCTCACACATGCACACACACACAGGCTCCTCCAGCATCCCCCCAAATCTCCCACCCTCCACTGTCGCCAACCTCTTCCCACTTCCTCTGTCACTATAGTAACCTTAATTTTATTTACAGCCTCAGCCAGCTTTTGTTGACAGCCGTTGTGGCTGAGGGGGTGACCACCAGGAGTACTTTGCACTGCCACAGTAAAATGCTCTAGCAGGGTTTAGAAGGCAGGCTCAGAGTTGCGTGTGGACGGGCCCTGGCTGGTGAATGGACCTCCAATGTGTCAGGCCCAGAGATGGACCTCCTGTCGCTTTAGATCGAGTAAATCCTCAGCTTGGTTTGGCAGCGGAGCCATGTTTTCTGCTTTTTTTTTTTCAGTCATTGTTTGTAACAAGATTTGCCCTGTGGTAGATTTATGTCAATTAGCACATCCTTATCCAGAGATGCTTATGGGGATCCAAATTAGGTTTGCAAAAAGCGCTACACTCAACAATACAAGCCACTGGAGCAATATGAAGATATTTTTTGTTTAATTAAAGGCCTCTTTCTGTCTGTCTGTCATATCTGTCTGCATTGTCATGCAACAATAGCACAATAGCACAATGGATGCAAAGTTAAATTTGGCTCTGCTAGAAAGTATGCCCACATGCAGTGGTAGTAGGATGTCTAGCACAGTATTCCCATGGCAAACTAAATGAGTGGGGCTCATTTCCTCCCCCAAACATGGTTCATCTCTATTGTGGTTTCCATAGGCAGCTATTATGGTGTTGGTAAATTGGTCTGTAATCAGCATGGAGGGCCACCCTGATCATACACCATACATGTGATGGGAAACTACTAAACTGAGTTCCCTGTTTTTCTGCCTTCGACCTGTGTGTGTCTTAGTGGATATGACTTTGAACCCTGATTTACGTCTACTGTGAACGCAGTCTTTTAAAAGTGTTAATTTTCAGTTTTCTGTCTTTCTCTGTCTCTTACATTTGATCCCCCACTTTTGCCTCTTTTCCTCTGTCTCTGTCTCTTTGCAAAACACAACAGTCTTTAATTATAGTTTTTTCTCAGGACAGTGATGCATAGGTTGTAACAAAGTGAGAGCTTTTGAAGTCATGTTGACAGAAAAACAGTGCTTTCCTTTATGCAACATCCCATCTTCAGTGATGGCTCTCAGGCCTCACAGAGTGGGTGTCCTTATTTAGTTTTTTTTTTGATTGATCACCTACTGTGATTAAAACTACACTACACCATTCTCAAATTGTAAAATTAACAGTTGTGTTGTGCACTTTAAAGATTGTGACTATCTTGGGATACTTGTCAGCAGGTTAACCATGACAATATGACCATTAGAAGGGCCAGGAAAGACAAAATATTGTGGTGGGTGGAGAGGCAGGAACATAAATGAGAGGAGAGAGAGGTGGGGGCAGTTTGAGACATTTCTGAGGTCTTTGTTGCTTTCTTTAGTAGGTGTTTATCCTAGCGGTAATGAGCTGCAGCGTGGCCAGGCGGCCAGCTGGAGGGCGATGGGTATTTATGTTGGCCTGTGAGGTTATTGCTCCAGCTCCTCCACTTACCTGCAAAACTATTACTGATAGTGCCAAATGACTTTTTCTAGAGAGACAGGAAGTTTATATTCAGTTTTATAAGCCTGATCCCGAGTAACCCTTTTTCATGCACCCATACATAAATTGCTTTTTTTTTTCCAGACAGCTATAACCTTTGTTAGGACATTGAAATTATGCACCCTTGCTCATTAGGACGGCTCAAAAAAATCTAGAACAAAGTGATCATTAAAGAATGCTTAGAAACACTTGTAGTTGCTTACTAGCAAGATCAGTAAGTGCAAAAAAATCAAGACTGAGATGGAGATTTTGTTGCTCAAAATGTTTTTTGATACAAACCCAGCAAACATGGTTGAGCAGCAACGTTATCGCCCAGGCAAAACTGGTTGCAGCATGACAGCAAAAACCACAGGCGGACAGATTTGGACGTTATTTGCACATACAGTAGAGGTCCAGTCGGACCATCTCTGAAAAAGAAAAAAATATTTCTGAGACTATTGCAATGCAAAAATGAAATGCTTGTGTCTTTGTTTTTCATACAGCTACTTTTGATTGATGAATATTTTGGTTACTGAATGGTTGTGAACAGCCACCCTGCGTCCTCACCACGTACATAGAACTGAGTCCTCTTTTTTTATATTACAAACAACTCTTTTAAATAATTTATGGTTATCTACTAAATTCTGTGTTTGTTGCATGTTGAATTTAACGTGTCTGGACTATCACAACCTGATGTCAGCTGTCATGACAGGTGAACATGCTTACACCCTGCAATAATTCAGATAATCTTAGTTTCTCACTTACAGAATTTAAGGTCTCTGTTGAGCTGGATCCAAATTAGTGTTGGGCAATGTGTTAAAAATTTTCAGCTTAAGTTCATCATATGGAAGTTGCCATTATATTCGTACGGTTGTAGCTCAGCCTCTTCCCTGCACCTTGCATTGGATCCAGGATAGCTTATTAGCTCAGAAAGTGGTCAGGCACGAGAATGGAGACTTCCATGTTGCTGCTTTGTTCTGTAGTATTTAATATTGACCATACTGATGGGAAAAATCCACCATCCAGTTACTGTTTACTATTCATCAATCATTCTTAACCGCTTAAAAATTGGGAAGGAAGTCTGACAAGAAAAAGTAATTTTTCAGTTGCAAACTCAGTGACCCAGTCAACCAGTTTTTCATTCTTTTTCCACGCCCCCAAATGAAGCAACAAGTGTTTTGGTTGGTGCAGGGTTATAAAGATACTCATACATGTGCATGAAGCAGTATGCTTATCTCTTTTTCCTGTCTGTCTTGTTTTCCTCTATCTTCTGATGTGCTTGTGACTAGAAGTCATCATGTAACAGCCCAGCCAAAAATACCTCTCTTAACCTTCTATGCTCCTCAGACCTGCATCGTCTCCAGACCTGACCTCTCCCCTTAGTCAATATTAACTGAGCTGTCCAACATCCCCCATCCCCTCCAACTCATTCAAACTTTGAAATCTAACAAGGTAGCAGCCATGTGACTGGGATTGTGATACTAGAGGTGAGGATTAATTTAACCTAAGGGGCTAGCACTCATACTTGCTGAATGTGCTTCAGCCACGACAGCCCCCTGAACTTTGACCCTTCAGCTCTCATCAGTCATCGTCCATCACCCTGTAAGAGACAGAGCTGCTTTTGTCTTCTGTGGAGAGACTAGCCTCAGCTGCTTTTCTCCCTTAAGAAGCACACTTGGGACCTGTAACTGCCAGTTTGTAGTTGTCTGTGTTTAAGATTAGGGTACATGAAGTGAAACACTCTTTGTTAGTTGGAGGAAGCAATGATAAGATTAAAACATTGGTTATACTGGGTCATCGCCAGCTAAGCAGCCCGGATTGATAGTACAGGAAATATTACAGTTATCTTAGCCTGATTTTTGCCCCTGAACTGACTTGTGTAGAGTCCCATATAAAGTAACATTTTGTCCGGTCCACAGACGAGGACACAACAGGCACAGTGGAGATGGAGAGCATCATTGTGTAACTTCTATCCCCAGTTTCCAGTGTGTATACAGGCTTTGTTGTTGTCCTGTGAAGTCATGCATTAGAGGATAGCTTAGCAGTATAGTCAAGAGGAGCTTTTTCTTTCTTTTTAATTAGTGCACAGCCTGGTCCAGCCAGAGACCATTGTGCCAGAGTGCTGTGAGTTCCCACAATGGAGCTGCTCAGCAGAGAACAATGAGTCAAATTCCTGAGCGTTCCCCACAGGTTCAGAGGCCGGGCTGACAAATAAAGACAGTGGAGTTACAGTGGCTTTGCTATTCTACACCCAGTAGCTTTCCCAGTGGCCACCCCTGTGGGGATATTGGTGTGTGTGTGTGTTACATGGTGGCAACTGTTCCCACTGGGAGCACAGGGAGGGGTTGAAAGATGGGGGAGGGAGCTTGTTTGGTTCTTTCTGTTGGGGGAGAAAGACTGTGCGCTCTTTTACTAGTGTAATCAAACCCCTGAGAACAAAAAGTTGGCAACCAGAAGCTGCACTGATCAAAACTGATCAATGTTTTTCTGGGGACAGAACTTGTTTAAGATATCCTTTTCAGCCCTGTTTGCTGTCATTTCATGTTTTTCATCAGATTGTTGAGATCAGGATGAGAATAAGCCAATCTTTTGCAATAGGATATGTTCTGTTTATATTGCCAAAATTGTGTGCTTACACAGGCTTTAAGTAAGCTGCAGAGCCTAAAGGCCACCAGGCGGGTCTAGTTCCATTTCTGTTGTCCAGATTGTCCAGCTCATGCTTGTCCAGCTGTGCTGAAGTATGCCTGTTTGAGTTTATCCATACGTACTCTGAAACTCTTGTTGGTAAACTGGTTTGCGCATAATCATTGTTTACTGAAACGAGGTGGTGGGTGGTACTGAGACCCCACAGTGAACAGCAGGTGCCACACTAAACACGCACAGATACCCTAACCCTGGCATTTGTCAATCATCTCCTGCACTGTCATTGATAACAAGCAGACTTTCTTCACGTTTTGCATTCTTCCTCATACAAGCAGAAACTTTTTTAAATTGTTTGTGCCAATGGTACTCTCACCTACAATGTTCCTCTGTCACGATTGGCCAGATTTCTGGGAAACATTCAGTGAAAGTTGGGCCATGGACCGAGAAAGAAGTACTTTTATGCTGTAAGATTTTGATGCAGATTTAAAAATGTGAATACTTTTGCAAGTTTATCAGGAGCTCTTTTTTTGTCTTTGGTGTATTAAAAAAAACAAACCAAAAAAAAAACCCAGAGTAATCCATCACATTTTTTCAGAGCCTGAGGTAATGTCTTCAAAATGCTAGGTCAGCTGGTCTGACAGAAATTCATAAAAATCCATTTGCACTGATATAAAGTGGAAAACAGCTAAATCTAACATCTCATATTGGAGCAGGTGGACCTAGGAAATGATTAGTATATGTGCTTGAATCATCTAAGCATGAACCAGCTGTCAAAATATATCCCTTATTTTGACTAATAATTTTAACTAAGATGGGGATTTAGACTTTCAGTGTTAGAATAACAGAGTCGATTTGGTGGATTGTGAAGCCACTGAATTCTTCTTCTTTTTTTAAATACGTGAACTAATATCCTAAAATCATTGAAGAAAACTGAAAACTCTAATTAAACATCAAAATCTCTTTATTAGTTTCATGAGTGGCATTTGAATACATGGCTGATACTGACGTTATAGTTCTTTTTGCTCTCAGTGAAATTGTAATCAACATGAGCATACAGGGGCAGTAAATGATTGTCCAGTGTTTTGGTGCTTTGCTTTACGGTTTATGTGCACTGGCTGTGGTTTGAGGAAATTTGCCAAGTGGTTCTCAGAGCCCGTAAACCTTCTGCAGAGCATTTCATCCTGTGCAGGCTTTTTCAAAAGCATTCACACAGTCCTCCCCTCTGCTTCCCCCTTCACTCAGTTCACAATAACGTGACACTCTATCTCTTTTACTGGTTTCTCTGCCCTTTAATGAAAATTGATAGTCTCGCACACATACACACACCCTAACAGCCATTGATCGAGGCACAATAAATGTTTTATAAGCTCCACTGTAGGACACCCCTTCTTTATTAAGAAGGTGTCAGTGGATTGTCATACCATGTTCCCGTCTCTCTTTTTGACACAAATAAACACACTTAAAATTGATACACTTGAAAGCTAAGTTTGAACATCGTGGGCATTGGAGTGATGTTCCTGACACCCACAGCTCTGACTTCTAGGAGCAGGGATAGGATAGATGAAGAGAAAACTCTTGCCAATGAATGAAAGGGAAAACAAGCTAGAGGAGAAGATAGACGATCATCAATTAGTCAGATACGGATTCAGTCCTCCAATCAATTCATTCCAGAGTGTTTTCTGACATCTAGTCTGTGCTTTTGGAACAGTTAAGATGTAGAAAAAAAATCCCACAATTGAAGCCCCTTCAAGTCTCATTGTAGTTTAAACCACAACTTTCCCTTATTGGTGGAAGGATGGTGGCACCATTCCACAGGAAATGCCTTTTTAACACAGCAGGAAAGAGAGACTTTGCCCCGTCTAGATCCCACGTCTTTGTTTTCATCTAATCGCATTAAGTGACTGGCCCAGTGTTTGTACTTGGCTTATGTTCATGTCGGTGTGGGCTCAGGCCAGTGCTCAGTCCCTTTCTTACAATGTGAAGTGGATTCCCGTGCAGAATGCCGGCCAGTCGGGCAAGTCTTGCCTAAGATTAGCATGCCAAGGAATGAGAAAAATGTAATGAGCCTAATTGGACTTGACTTGTATGGAGGCTAATGGTTAACGAGTCGTGATGGATTTTCTCTGTGATTCAGTGGAGATGACTTGAGCTCTCACACACAGATTATATTTTCTCAAGGATTAAAATTGCTGTCATAAATGACCTTTGATACCATAATGAGGTTTTAATGGCTTTGAAAGGTGTCCTTTTATAGGTACTGCATCCATGTGAACATTTCTGTTCACATGGATGCAACACGTTCAGTGCTAACTCAAAGCCTCCAACAAGTGTTAAAGAGTTTTCTATAACATTAAAAAAATCATTGCAAGTAATGCTAAAAAATGTCCTAAGTTCTTTTCACACTCACAAATTCTGCGTATTTACCTCATGGGAACTGTGTGTCTGCAGATTTCACTGAGTCACCTGACAGCTCACCTGACAACAGTCATCTGATTTGAATTCTGATTGGCAGATGGAACATTTTAAACTGAGCCGTGCCCACTTCAAACCCATACAAAAATCTCTCATATGAAAGAAGCAAAACAGTTCAATTCTGGTGTGAGTCGTAGGCTAACACTCATAATAACACCATAACTCAGAAAATATGTTTTCTGGATTTTTTTTAAACTGTTGGTCTAAACCGGCATTTGTATGCCTGCTTTAATGTGTTTTTAATGCAGAGTGTGTGCTACAGGTATTTGGACATATTGTTTGGTCAGCACTGACTACCATATCACGTGCACACGCATGCAGCTGCCTTTGCCTTTCCTTTATGCAAACTATCAGCAACAGGTGCACAGACTGAGCACCACACAGGCATAAATATATGAGGTGCCATTTTTTTGTTTTTTTTTTATGCCTGTGACCGCAAAACACACCCAACAGAGCTTCACTGATAACTCTACGTTAGACATGGACCCATCTGCAGATGTTGCATGTGGCTAAAAAGTCCAGTCTTTTTTGAACTTGGATGCTCCAGTGAAAATATACCCACCTATTCTTGCCCCACACTAAGTAATGTTAGTTGTGCTTCGTGCGTGTGCTGTGGTCTGAAAGAGTTGGGGAGTCTCGCAGCTGACAGGTCTTTCAGAGAGAAACAGGGCGCAGGGCCATGTAGCTGCAGCTGCCCCCTCTGTACGCTCTTTGATGGGGAGAGGCTATAGTGTTTACTTCCACACCCACAGCTACACACATACACAAAACACACAAAGGCTCATTTGCTCCTGTGTTATTTCAACTTTACTTTATGCTCCCCTGAGGGATGCATTGCATGCATAGGGAGGGCGTGTTTTGTGAATTTGTTTATTATAATGCACAGTTTCTAATTCATATGCAGCATCAGATGAGCCTGTTCCACGTCTCTACAGTTCACGGTAAACATGTGTGAGTTACATCCTTGTAAGTTCAGTGACTGCAGCAGTTGGTGTAATAGTCCAAGTCATTTGCTACTGGAGCTCCAACTGGTAGCAAGGGGACACCCCTGATACTGGCACACTTATTGCAAACACCCACACCCACATAGACTACACATCCATACACACAAATATAGCCATCCATTGTTTAACCAGTCTAACAGACTGAGAGGTCTCAACCGTTACTCTGTTTATGGTTTGTTTGTCTAGCAAAGATGGCCGTCCCACCTGTTCCTTATCTGCACAGTGCACACGCACACTTAGGGCATGTGCTAATAACCCTGACATCACCTGATATTTTTGTTTTGTGTGGTGACAAAGCGACCTGTGCATGATATCAACATACTTGTATTTTAATATTATTCTAATGAGTCCTATTTTCCTTTTCCTTCATGTGTGTCCAGGTTTGGATGACAGCTTGCAGCAGTACGTTAGCAACTTTGAGCGGGAGAAGATCAGTGGAGAGCAGCTGCTGAAGGTCACACATCAGGACCTGGAGGAGCTCGGCGTGGCGAGGATTGGACACCAGGAACTGGTGCTGGAAGCTGTTGACCTGCTCTGCGCTCTGGTCAGTAGATCTGTATGTGGTCGAGGATGTTACAGGTTAAGCACAATTGTGGGAATAGCCTGTACCTTCAGAAAGATTTTGTAACGAAGCACGGGCTCTGTTGGTCACTGACCCTCCCCCTCTCGCTCTCATTCACTAAAAACTCAGCCTGTAGTTTCTGGTCCAGTAGGTAAAGGAACCAGCGATGCAGAAGAGCCCATAATTTCCCACAGATCTCAGCAGGGTGTGGAGGCAAGACAACACATGAAGCAGCTTAAGGACATTGGAGAAGAGTAGTATCACTCAGAGGAGGAGAGATCGTGTCAGGGCTGTGGTGGCCTCTGTTTGGCAGTTTGTAGATGTGGGAGATAATCGAAGCAGTTAATAGTGGTTAACGTGTAGCTAAGAGTGGCAGTTAGATCTGTTTGACATATAAGAAGCTCCTCCTGTTTCTTGCTATACTCTCCATATGTACACCAAATATCCACATACTCAAGCTATGTTTGTTTTTTGATCTCAAAGAACATTAAAAGTGGGTTTCGTGCTTACTCCTGCAAACCTTCTGCACTCCGAAGCCTGGGTTGAATCTCTTCTGGTTTAATATCAAAATCCCCATGCTTGGCTCACTTTGACAGAACACTGATCTGCTGTCCATCATCACAGATCCCAGAACAACTTCCAGCAAAAATATGTCTGCCTTCAACCTGCCAGCAGCTTAAAGAGTGATGAAACCTTCAATGTTCCAACTGAGAACCAGGTTTTCCAGCAGATGGGATCGATTTGGAGTTTTATCACTTCCTGTGCCGTAAAAGTCCAAGACTGTGGTCCCCTCATTTTGATCAGTGTCAGCATTTCTGTGCTCTCTTAAAATGCTTTACAGTAATCATTTGTGGCGTGATTATTTTTACTCTAAGCGAATTTAAATGTTAAATCTTTCCTCTCCTACATGAGGCGGAATGGAAAGCTGTGGGTAAAATAGATTTGGATCAGCTACTTTTACGCTTCTTTCAGTGATCCACCAACATAGCATACAAAAGCTACATTTTAGTTCTCTTGCATTCTGAATAAAGCAAGCATATGTGCGCTTACCTTGGATCTCATTATAGTTCCTTGTTTCTTTGCAGTGGAATAGATACTCGTGAAGTGAGCTATTAATATACACAATCTACAGGAAGGATGCTGAAGTATCTAATCTGACAATGGTTCTACCTGTCTGTGTATCGGTTAAACTGTGGCAAGGACATGCAAATTAGATTCATTTCTTCCCATTGACACGGTTTTTCAGTCGATACAAGATAAGCAACCTGTTTCCCATCAGTTAACAGGACATACTCTACCTGTAACCACTGGAATGGACACATGGAAACACTCAGCACGTATTAACTTGTTTTTTGAGGGATTTATTTATCATAAAATTTGCACCATGTGTTGCACTTTTCCCAGTAACCAGGCCCAGATTTTTGTTCACCCCTGGAAACTTTTGCATTGAGACAGTGGTTTTGCTCTATTTTTGTGCTTTTGCTTCAAAATTTACATTAAAACATGCTGCCAGTTTGTAATACTCCATCTGTGTGTGTGTTTTGCTAGTTGGTACACTGTCCTCAACCTTTTCCCTCTGATTGAAGCAGTGCAGCTTTAATGTTTTTTGTCCATTTGGGGTTTCCCTGTTAAGAATGAGGCCTCAGCCTTCCACCGGGCTCATGGGAGGAAGTTCAATTAGCTTTTACCGAAGGTCATTGCTACCCACAGGAACACAGGCCACCAGCACCCGAAACCCCCACACACTCTCACACTTTCATCCACTTTCTCTCTTTTTTAATTTACTGCGAGGTCAGACACTTCCTGTTGATGTAGAGGCCCTTTGCTGCTAGGCTTTGCTCTTGCTTTTTAAATGTTTATGCATGTGTACACATCTTTGTCTTGTTAATAGTTACAAACCTAAATCATGATGAAAGATGAGCTAACGTACAGCTCCACAAACCTTTAGGAAACATTCATACTCATCCTCCTCCTTCCACGCAAAAGATATTAAGACCAAACTGCTGTCTAGGGACAAAGAAAGAACATATCAATTAATTTTACTGGTCTTCTCTCAAGCCTTGATGCCTTCTGCAGAGTAAGTGCTGAAAGTCAATGCTTCTTTCTTCAGCTCATATGATATTCACACAAACATTAAATGCAGTCTTTGAATATATAGTATATAACAAACCAGCTGGCCTTGTCAAGGGTCACGGTGCTGCTGTAAATGTTTTTTACTGTTGCTTAAAGGTACATCTTTTATAGTCAAGTCAGATCCATAATGCCTTTGGCGAGGGCAGGAAGCGCTGTGTTGTGATAACTGTTCTTCATTTCTCCCGAGGAGCCTAATGTCAGTGTATAACCTCTTCAAAGAGCCCTAGCAAGGACTTACTTTAAAAAAAATTCTGCCATGTTGGTTTTTGATTACCTCAGTGCATCTAAAAAGGACACTTAAAGATTGTAAATTTGTCTTGAAATGTTGTGAGAATGAAAAATTGGGTTTGATTGAAAACACAGATTTTGCTCAGACATGGTTTCTAGCTCAGCTGGCAGCGTGGGACAAAAGCTCAGTGGACATCTGTGGGCCAGTCAGAGCCGCTGTGACTGTGTGATTAGCCTGCTAATGAAAAAGCCAGGAGAGATGTTTGATCTGGAAGGAGCTCACACGGCCTTTGTGCTAAAGTTAACACTGCATGAGACGTAAAACCTTCAAATGACTTTTCCTTTTTCCTTATATTCCTTGATCATGTTTGCATATCCTTAATGATGTTTCAACAAACCACCTCATGTCAAGTGTGGCATGAATAATGCTGCCTACAGCTACTGTTTGACTACTCTAATTATTCCAGTGTGTCCCTGGGGACAAAAACTGGTGAAATGTATATTTTTTGTTTTTTTTTGGTTTTTTTTTTTTAGCACATGTTGGCGAGGGGCAGTGGAATAAAAGGAGACACTAACCACTTGCAGATCTCGTTTGTTGGTTGCCAAACACGTGCCATTTTACTCCTTGCAAAGCATATTTAGCTACTGGCACGTCACTCAGAGTGCAGCATTTGCTGGCAGCGATGCAACACCCTGTAAGCTGATATTTACCAGGACAAGAGCCAGGCTACCCTTCATCTGCGTACATACAGAAAAAACACATTACTCCAAATTTTCAGTCACAACATTGCAAGGCTTTAAATACTTTACACTCTATGATTAAAAAGTGGATTCTGTTGCTGCTCAGTCTCCTGCAGTAGTTCATAGCTGGTTTGTAGTGTACTTCCTGACCCTCAAATACACTGAGCGTGGCTGCTAAGGGCATGTGAATAACTTATAAGTAAGAGGAATGCATACAGGAAACAACTTTGGCTCAGGAATGCAAACTGTGCACCGCCTGATAAGAATCAGGTGATGGCACAAGTACACCCTCCCTTACACCCCAGAACAAATCTGGAGCCAGGTGGGAGAATTTCTTGCCTATGGTGTTCACAGACAAGTGAACTTAAAGCATATCTCCCAAAGAAATGATTACAGCCATTCAATGGACAGGAAACAACTTGTTTTCATGGGGGGGAGCCATAAGCCTCCCAGGTCTAGACTGTGTAAGAGGGTTGTTTGCTTTGATCTTGAGTTAGATTGGTATGAGTGTGCTCTTAACCCTTTTGTCATGTTTAATTTACTGTTTCAGAACTACGGAGTGGAGTCGGACAACTTGAAGAATCTGGTAGTGAGGATGAGAGCTGCCACCAACAGTCTGCACATGGCCACAGCTGACCGCAGGAAAAGCCCCGCGTACGATGGAAGCACCTTGCGCAAGCCACCCAACGACTTTCTTACCTCTGTGGTGGAGCTGATTGGTGCTGCCAAGAGCCTCCTGGCTTGGCTTGACAGGTAACACTTCATCAAGACGTTAGCGAGATCAGATCAAATGTAAGTGGGGGTGCACATAAGTATAAAAAGCAAATATCACACTACATTTAAATAAAAATGATATTGGTATTTAAAAAATGACTTTCCTTGGTCATAAAAAAAAAATGTAAATTAAACTAGACATAAGCCATCATTTTTTGTATTAAAGAGATATTTTGCATTTAACTTAACACTAGATGCAGCTTTAAAACATACCCCTTGTATAGAGAGATTTGGCAGCAGTTTGCAGAGTGTCCTGTTTGCTCCTGTTGACCTGCTCCAAAACACATTACACCATAAAAGCCAAGCATATTAAGCAGGTTGCCAGGATTAAGTGTTAGCTGGCTCAAATTAAGCTTCTCTTTATTTTATGGCAGGCTTGGCTAAAGCGGGTGCATTGATGTCATCATTTAAATGGTTATTGTGATGCTGAAGTAAAAGCAGAGCCAAAGAAAATTTGTGACTCAAGTTTGTAGGTCATTAGGGTTCTCCTCCTTAGTTTGCTACTATCAAATGAAAATGTATTTGTACAGCACATTGGCTCAGCAAACAAATCTTAGCACATTAGTGTAGCTAATGGCCTCTACCCATATGGTTATACAACAGAAATATGTCTTAAGAAAAGTTAGCCAGCATGTTAATGAATTTGCATGAAGTTCTTTCATCTCTTTTGTTGATTAACTATGAAAACAAGATATGGTATACAGACAAGGTTAAGTATTCCAATTTAATCAGACACAATGACATATTCCAAAGACTGCAAGGTGGTTTTTGGAGTTAGTTTGGAGATCATAAGTGTATGTTTCAGATGGAGTGAGGAGAGAAAGAGGCAGAAAAGGATATAAGCTGGCACCAGAATGGTCACATACTTGAGTAACAACAAAGTCCGTCTGCGGCCAGTCACCCAAACAAGGCGATTTGGGCGAGTTTAATAAACTTTAGCACATCTCTGCAGTCCATCACTTGTTTCTAATGTCCTCCCTTTCTTTCTTTGTCTGCTTGTAGGACACCTCTTACAGGGATCAGTGACTTCACAGCCACCAAGAACAAGATCATTCAGCTGTGCCTGGAGCTCACCACCACAGTTCAGCAGGTCTGCATGCTAGTTAGTTCAGCAGAACGCATGGCTCTGTCCCCTGGGGACACACACACATACACAATAGCTTTTTCCACTGAGCACATACCAGCCCAGGCGTACAGACATACAGGATAAAGTGTAGGGAGAAGAGCGTTATGGGAAATGTGGTCTGGCAGCCATGACATAAGCCTGAAGCCAGCACTCTGAGCACATTATTGCAAAAGCTGCTGTTTTTCTTGGGATCTTTTTCCTCCTTCTGCTGGCTAATGAGGAGACCCCCTTGGTGTGGGGACGTTTAATGGTAAACGTTGCTTTTGTGCTTTCAGTTTCATAAAACCCATTGGCGTTCTTTTAGAGGTGGTTGCCAACATTCCCCAGGCTACTGTACTCCTTCAGCCATGTGGTTCCTGTTTTTGCTTCTCCAAGATGCTCACAGTGGGAGACCAAACCGTCTGAAAGCGTTTCCTGTGAGTAGGTTTAGTGGAAGGATGAGGAGGTGGTCCTTCAGACTGCAGGAAAGATAGCTAACAGATAAAACAGAGCATCAGCAACCAAGCATCCTTTTATATTTCTGCAGAGAATTGCCCTTGCATTGCATCATAGTATAGTTATTTCTGCTTCTGTCAGTTTAATGCAACCAGTAGTGGTTGCTCACACATGTGGGTAACACTTTATTTGAAGGGGGGGTGGTCTTCACTATCAACTCATTTTCTTGTATATACAGTCTTTTATCCCTTAAGGGTTTGTCTCAAGCATAGCCTGATAAGAAAGTCATTTTACGCTGCCGGTGAAAGTGGCTCTCGAGACTGCAGGTGTCATTTTTAGAGGGTTATTGCATCAAAATAAATTCCTTTCCCAGAGTGCCTATTTCCTTGGCAGAGTCTGGGATTTCAGCGCCTCTGGTGATTTACTGTGGGTGTATCGGTCATGGTCATCCAGGAGAAGTGGGGGGTATACATTTCCCACACTGCCATGTGAAGTGGAGAGGTTATGGTGCAGAATAAACTTCTGATAGGTGCTGAAAGGTTCTTGTAAGGCTTGAGAGATTAGCTTCCTCTCACAGCTGGAGAGACATGCAGTTTGACTTGCTAACTTTAAGCCAGCTCATAGCAGCTGATAAGGATGGGCGATTTCCAACCAATCCCGTCATTCAAGTATCTAAAAAAAAAAAAATAGCACATAGCCGTAGAAAACTCCTGGCTTCATTTCTGATTTTTCTGGATCATTTGGATTCCTTGTTTCTTTAGAACAAGTGGTCTAGCATACAAACCACTGGTTAATAAAATGGGTTGCACAGGAGTCTGCCACAGTGATTAGTTTTATGATGGGGGAGGACGGCGCGAGGTTTGGCCAGGTCATTCATGAACTTCAGCCTGGAATCAGGGCTTTTGAAATCACGCAATTTATGTGTTCTGCCTGAATGAAGCCTGTGTGTACACACACAATGGGGAAGGCCATAAAACTGTGGATGCATCACCCTTCTTGGCTGACCCATCAGCGTGGAGGTCATTCTCTTTCAAAGAATGCATTTTTCATCAATCCCATAGGTCTTTTGTTCATGCTTCCCACTGGATGACGAAGGAAGTTTAACTCTCTATTTTTAAACATAAAAACATTCCAGTGTGTAGCCTGAAAAGGATAAATTTAATCCATCACCAATATCATATGTTTACACCACATTAATATCATCATATCAGAAGGCCAGGTGTAAAATATTGCAGTCCGTGGCCTTTGTTTCCTACAGGTGTAAAGTCAGTCCAGGTTCCGGCACTGTGCCAGCACTCCACTCTCAGCCACTTCATCGCTTGACCATGCAAATCCTCTCTGGTGGCTGATCAAAGGCCTAGAGAGCTGCACACAGAGAGTCATTTGATCCACAGTGGTTGTGAGATCAAGTCCATAACGTTAGGGATCAGTACACCCAGGGAATTGTCCTCAGCCTCTTACAGTGCTTTTTTTCTGATCTGGCCCCCATCTACTATGACTACTTTGGTCTCGACAAAGATGTGGGATTACTTTGGATAGCACAAACAGTTCTGAGAAATGAGAAATAAAGCCAGGAGTCTAAGTCTATGATATTGTTTTCACATGATTTGATACTATGGAAATAAGAGAAGTTCTGTAGACGTTAAAACTTGATGGGAGGAGTGCCAACTCATGTCTGCAGCTCATAATGATATACTGTTTTGCTTCACGACCTCTAAACATTGAAATATGTATTTTTAGTTCATCCCTCTTGGCTCAGTCAACAGTGTAGTCATCCAAACGTGTCTCTGAAAGAAATATGCAGTTGTTTGTTTATGGAAGAATAGCTAAATTCTTGCTGAAACCACCATATATTCCTGGCTGATATTATATTGTTTGGAAACATGTATTTGGGACAATACAGGTCAAAGGAAACTTATTATAATTGTGTTTATTCCTTCCTCATGTTTATATTGGTTTTTCATTTTCCCCCAAAGTAAAGGAAACATGGCAGTCACATGTATAATAGTTTTCCAAATGAGTTTAGTCCTTCAAACAGGCAGTAAAACACAGATCGAAAGGAATATTTAGGGAGAACTGGATGCATTGTGCTTTGATGTGAAGCCATTGCTCATGGCCACAGACAGTCATGAAAATCTCGTCAGTTGCAAACAAACCAACAGGATGACAAGCCAAGTGCGTATGAAAACAGACGCTCCCCTTTAGCCCAGTGGAATGTGCAAGCTATGGAAATATGGAAAAACGTGCTTGACCCCCCCCCCCCCCCCCCCCCCCCTCTTCTCAGC
>VUQI01062004.1:70748-81874 GCA_015106735.1 Paratilapia polleni
CCCCCCCCTATTTGCTGTCTGTACAATGCATTTACAAAGAGTAACTGAGCTGGCTTTGTGCATGGCACGTGCCTATGCACATTACTAATGCTGTAAGGGTCACAGCAACAGTTTTCCTTTATTTTGCATTGACAGGTTTGCAGCTTGTGAGGGCTCTGGAGGAATGAGAGCCTTAAGTGGACATGTTTGTGCTCTCTGGTTTTGACAGAAGCATTTCACCTGTATTTTGTTGGATATCTTCCCTTGGGGCACTCCCAACACATTGAGCCATTTCCATAAACAAGCAGGGGGCCTAACAACACAGTTGTCAGGGGGGGTGTTGCCTCAGCTGTGTCCTGTCTAGCTGCATGAGAGCTGTGTGGGGACACTTGGAGTGGGGTGATGGACAGTTTCCCAGCTGACTTTGCAGACTTTATCAGCAGCTCCTTCACCCAGTCAGCTGAGATCACAGCTATTGTCTTGTTTGCCTTTTAGAGACCCCCACCGTCCTCCACTAGCTCACCCATTTGCAACTGAAGAAAGCAGCAATGCATCTAAATATTTGCAGAAAACCAGCAGACCATTTGGAAGAAGGTTTTCTGAACATGATGACATGTTTTACCCAACTGTTTCTCACCATGTGTCATCTACACATTGTTACTGTATGACTGTTCATATGGTATTTACATTCCAATATAGTAAACTGAACCACAAAGGGCATTATGTAATTAAAGCATCCACATAATTTAGGCAAAGCTTTCATTTAAAACTAAAAGCTGTTTATTTGTGGCTGTTCTTCATTTTTCTCTGTTCTATATGTAGAATTCTGATTATATCCTATTTACCCAACCCCAGTTTCATGCTAGCCATTGAGTAACCATTGAGTTCTTCCTCTTCCCTGTTACTATTTTCTGCAACAGGACTGCAGTGTTTATGAGATGGAAGAAAGGATCCTGGAAGTTGTAAGTATTCTGTATCATTTCTCTTTGTTTCCCCTAATGACCTGGAAGTTCCTGTATTGTGGGGAAAGGGCCTTTAAGTCTTTTTAAATGGGCATTGTGTGAGACATGCTTTCAGCAGCAAGGTCAAATTTTTGAGTAAATAGAGCAGGCAGGTTAAAAAGAACACCAGAAGAGGGGGCTGGTCTATTATGGCCCCGCCGTCAATCACTATTTCCTGTTGTTGACACTCTCCAGACTCTGTGGGCTAACACTGGGCTTCTTCTACCATTCTGTATCTTTCTTTGAAATTTGTATTACAGATGTCTTTGTGGGTTTCTTTGTTCAAAGAATTTTTTTCTTTTTCCTTTGCTTGTTTTTAGTTTTCTTTTATTCCTCCCCCTTTGTCATCTGCCTTTTTCTTATTCTTTATTTTGCATGCATCTTATTTATTTTTATTTCCATTGTTTATTTATATTATTTATTGTTCAATTTTTTTTTCTCCTTAAGCTCAACTCTACATGAAGTATACACCACCTCCTTTTAAATAACGCCACAGAAAAAAGCCCTCCAATGATAAATTACAGTTTTTGTCCTTAAAGAAGCAGGGAACAAAGATGGGGTGTGTTCACAGGACTGATTTCAGTGTTGTGCATCCACTGGTACCTCCAGTTAAAAGTGCAACAATGGTCCCTCTTAGGCCATTAAACCCTGCAGTAAATACAATAAAGTCAGGTACACAGGTTAAGGTCTGTGCATATGGTGTGAGTAGCAGTGCAACCTCACTAGTTCTAACCTGTAAAACACACAGTAACTTCACTGGTTATTACTGGTGTAATCCATCATTAGAGGATTAAGTGCAGCACTTGTGATCACAGTGACAGGTTTATTAAAGTCTTGAGCTTATTATTCTAACCACTGGGGCATTTTGTTTTGCCTTCTCCTCTGCAGTCTAAGATTTTGAACACCATCTGTGATCAGACCGTGAGAACCACCTCTGACCCCCTGATGAGCCAGTCGGCTTGTTTGGAAGAAGTCCAGCTGACCAATATCAAACCGGGCGAGGGTCTGGTGAGGAATGCTTTTTGAAAAAATGTTTTTTCCTCTGTTTTTTCAACCATGAACTTGCGGTCAGCTTCTTGGATTGTCTGTCCAGGAATGTATGCAATGTGTGTCAAATTGTTGCCCTCACATTTCTGTCATACATTTCTCTCCCTCTCCAAATATCCTATTATTCACCAAAACCATAAGTATGATTTTTCTTCTGTTTTTAAACCCAGGGAATGTACATCAAGTCTACCTACGATGGGTTACATGTCATCACTGGAACCACAGAACATGTAAGTAGAACAATAAGCAATTTTAGCCAATTTCCATGCTGAAATTCATTCATTCACTGCCAGTACTCTTACTCTTAGAAACAAGCTTTCATTAAAAACACTTCACTTTCATCCTCTTCCTCTTCATCCTCTTCTTTGAGGGCACACTCAGTTTCATTATGTGAAGGAGTTCAAAGCTGCTCATCTGCAAAGGGAATTGTTTGTTTCTGCACTCCACAAAAAGGAGTTTTACCTTTTCCCCACACTTAGACAGTCAGTGACTAATGTGCTTGCATCACAGCTGCCGTTGGATCCTCACACCTCCGGTCCCCAGTCGTGAATCAGGACCTGAATCATCACTAATGACTAGTTCATCCCGTTTGGCATCTTTGTGACACGAAAAACAATTCAGCTGATATTCATACACACAGAGAGGCATTTTCTCACGATTCTGATCTTTGAGTGTTTATCTGATTTACTGTTTGAAAAGAGATTTTTAAAAGCACACGCAGCTGAAATCAGGCGGGAGTAGTACCAAAGTACTGTCCAGTTTCAGCAAGGTTTTATGAATAGTGAGTTGTGTGTTGTGTGCAGCAGGCAGAGTGTAATAAAAGTCATTTATCAGGCTTTGACCTTCACTGTCTATGTATTATCTTTAGTCACCTGCAGACCTGACGAGGAAGATCCACGCTGGTGATGAGGTGATCCAGGTTAACCATCAGACAGTGGTGAGAATCTTATTTTATTTTACATATTTACATCACAGTAAGTTAAATTCATACAGTAAATACTTACAGAATTGAGTCATGCATGTTCATATCCTCTTAACCAGGTGGGCTGGCAGCTGAAAAACCTGGTTTTTAAACTGAGGGAGGACCCCAAAGGTGTGGTTCTACTCCTGAAGAAGAGGCCCACAGGCACACCAGGTTTCACCCCTGCCCCACTTAAAAACATGCGCTGGAAGCCCCCAGTACCTCAGGTACATGCACGCATGCATGCGCACTTCCTTTCATCATTGCCTGAGTCTAATCATTGTCAAACAATTATCAGTTTTTTTAGGGAGTTGGTTCCAAAACAGCAAGTCCAGACAGGGCCACCCTGAAAGCGCTGCTGGCTGAATTGAATAAAGCATTGAGCTGTTCTGGCACATGCAAAACAAAAGAGGCAAACAAAGTCCCATGATGTCACTCAGCCTACGAGATAAAGCTTCCGAGCTGTAGTGTTTGAGAGATGTTAGCTTGTAATGGGAAAACAACAGGATTTACAATAATGTGTTTCTGTTCACCCCTATTTAATGACAAAATCCCCCAAATGGTAAAGAAAGGATAAATATTAAGGTTATGTGACTGTGATATGATTAACATTCATAATCATATGAACACATTAGGCTAAATTAGCTTTTAACCATGTTCCTGCACCTGAGCCCCCTATTGACAGAGAGGGAGGCTGTAAGCTTATTGTAAACTTAATACTACCAAGACTGAAGCTCTGGCACTGTGTCGTCATGCGTAGCCTCTTTTATAACCTGAAAAGACAGGAAGAGATTATATCAGTTAGGAGCGGGTTTTTCAAAACAACAAAAGAGGCTCTGAATACAAAGCTGACCAATGACAACACGTTCACCAGCCTCTTGTTTTAACAAGAAGTCAGGGCTATCAGAGCTGGGTGATAATAAGGCTCCAAATGGCAAAACAGAGACACATCACACAGCTTGACTCAAGACTGAATGACACTGGCTTTTTAATAGTATATAATTTGTTCTATCTGAGCTTTTTGGAGAAGGACAGAGCGTAATGTTTCGTGAGATCCCCAGTTGGATGTTTAGTTTGTCATATATCACATCTACTATACTGTATCAACAGATGTGTAATTTTGCCATGATGAGAATAGCAGTGAGTAAGACTCAAAGACCATGTTGTTGGGAAACATAACTGTGGTAAACGAGTACATGTCTCACAAGCTATTTTGGACTACACTCAGAATCTTTCCATACCTCAAACGAGAAGGTTTATACTCAGGCTGACATACAGGAACTTAAATGTCTCACCACATCTGGGGAACTCCTCCCATTTGCCAGCAAGTCATATTAAGTCTTAATTTGGGATGAGAAAAAAACAAACAAACTGTAAGTAGAAACAGTAAGTAATGACTTTATTTGTGACATGGACTGATACTCTGCATACAGTGAGATAAGGTGGGATAAGGAGACACTATTCCATAGGTTAGATCAAGCACTTATAATTGTGCTGTATTTTTTTCAGAATAACTCATCCCTGATTAGAAGCCAGTCTCCCTCCAATTCGGCTAATGGATCAACCATAAAGGAGAAGCCAGCTATCCTGGACTTGTACATCCCGCCTCCTCCTCCAGTGCCATACACACCACGGTAAGCCATCCTGTTACATGTGCAGTGCTTATTTATTTAATAGCAACGTCGGCTCTAAAAGTAGAGTATTAAATATAAGGCATGAAGCAACTCAAAGAACCAGTTGCAAGAAGGTTAGAGGCCACGTACTCCCCCCGCAGTGAGAGATTCAGACACCCCCAGTCAACCTGTGCTGCAACCTAACTAAGAGCTTTAAGGCTGATGAATAATGGCCCCGGCCCGTGATCGCTTTACCTCGCCCCCCCTCCTGCTGCACTTTCTGTTCTGCTGGTTTTCAGCCCACTCTGCTCCCACCAGTCCCACCACAGTCCGTATACTATGACTGTTTTATCCTCCACCTCCGGGAAGATTGGTGAGCAGAGAAACCTCACTTAAAATGCTGAAGAAGAAATTTGGAAACGTGTCATATTTATTTCACTGGAATTGGACTCAGGCCAGTAATATAACACTGCTTACTTGCAAATCACCTAATCGTGAAATGCTACTTTATAGTGTAATGCTGTGGAGATAAATTAACGAACATTTGTTCCTTCATGCAGAGAGGTGAGAACAGACTCCTTCTCCAGCATTAATAAAAGACCAAAGGGCTCTGAGTCACCTAACTCCTTCCTGGACAAGGAGAGCAGAAGACGCTGCACCATCGCAGATTATGACAAGCAAAACGTTGGCTGTCCCATCGAAGCCAAGGTGGTCCAGCGTAGGGAGCACAAGCCCTCACGTGGTCAGTACTTTCACGTCACAGTGTTTTATAAATGACAGAAGCTCAGTAAATTTGTGCAATTAACAAGCATGAAACCTTTGTCTCCAGGTAAGCCCAGGCCACTGTCCATGCCAGCAGACACCTGTGTTGCAGTGGCTGATCCTTATACAAAGCCCTGGGCACAGGGAAGGAAAGGTTTGTAGACACATTTTTGCTTACAGGTTAACATTTCAAGTTATTATTCATTGCATTAGCCTCACTTGAGGAGGAGGGTTTTATTGTGCTGTGTGGTTTGTGGCCCACGTGCTGTTTTCACACTATTTATCAGTCTGGCTTCATAATATGGCCACAAATTTCACTTGTTTACATAAAAGGCCATTTATATAAGACCAGCAGAGCCACCACTAGCTTAGTTTTTTGGAATAAAAAAATGTGACCATATTTGGATGAAAAACAAAACATTATAAAAGCATTCACCCTCTGTACAGTTGTCAAACCACAGAGACAAAAAACATTTTGTTTATTTCTACTGTAGAGTTGGACATTTTAACAAGAGTCTGTGAGGATTGACTCGCTGTTGGAGGCAGCCTCAAGAGGCCACTAGTGGAACTGCCACTTTTGGCACTTAGCATCAGCTTCGTTTTTCAGCCCTTTAAGTTGCTGCTTGGTTAATTCCTTTAGCAATACAGTGAATAAAATATTTAAAAAGATAAAAGCTAGTATTCTAGCTATCTCCGTGGCTTCTTTGAGAATTACAGATCAAGAGGAGTATTTTTGCTGGCCAAGTCTTAAATCGAGGACTGCTTTTATCAAATCTAAAAACATGAGCATCCACACTGTCTGCTCTGTTTTTGTGCTGATAAATCGTCATCTTCTTACTGTTATTTTTTTTCTCAGTAAGAGATACCAGTAACACCTGACCTGTTCCAAAATGCCTTTCAAGTTTGGGCTCATGAAGCATTATCTGAGGACAGGTGGATAAAAACTTAGTGAGACATGATTTTTAGTAGCTAATCATGCCAATAATAACCTGTCATTGTATCTGCTTTAGGTGATGACCTCCTGTATAGATACCTGAGTAACGAGAGGATCCCCACCATTGCTGAGGAGGTCTCCTCGGTGTCTCCACCCTACAGGCCTGCAGGGGAGCGTCATCTCATCCGAGTGGACCACATCCGGGGCAGCCGCTACTACTCCAACTCAGACCTCCACAACAGTGCCACCATCCCCTACCAGGAAGACATGAAAAAGGCCCCCGTAGCCCCCATCTCCAAGCGCACAACGGCAGAACGCTCACTACTGGTCAGTTGGATCACGCGGCTTAAGCTATTGACTCACTGATGATGTGCTTCCTGGCCGGGGCTTCCTGTTCCTGTCTTGTCTTCCTCAGTGCCTTTGATATTTAACGTCCTCGGGCTTTCTCACACTCCTCTCTCCCATACCTCCCTGGTGTTACTACTACTACCAACTACAACTGCTACTCCTCAACCAAACTTGCTTTTGTAGTACTCACTACATTAAGTCATCACTCCTTTAACACTGCCCACAACACTCATCTCTGACACAAGCCTCAGCATCAAGAGGATACAGTTTGTTCAGATTTAGGACGTGTTTGGCCTTGTTTGCTGTATATGGACATCTCTGTACATATCATGTCATGTTTCAGTTAAGATGTTCTTCAGTTTGGTTATTTAATACACTGAAGTTCTCAAAAAAAAAAAACTTGCCTGGTATCAGTTCAGCCCTGTGTTTCTCTGGTTTTCATTTGCATAAATAAGTTATAAAAAAAAAAATAAGTTAGACAAACAGCACACATTTGTTAGTGAAACTGCTTTTCTTTTCATGTTACTTTTTTAAACTACATTTTTGTGATCGGTTACATTAACGTCTGCCAATGGTTGCCTCTTGTAAAGCTATGCATAAGATTTTTACAGTCACTTTAGTGGAAAATGCTGCATTGGTTGTTAAAAGGGTGTTTATGTTGTCACTAGCAAACATCTGTGCATGATTTAAGGCTATGCACTCAACTCAGTAAACCTTTATAACTTTTGTTTCAGTTCACTCTGCAAATACCCGTCTAAAGGGTCTATATACACAGCTGGTTGACAGTCAGAACTGGTCTTTTATGCCAGTATTTTGAACCAGTCCTTTGGGACACACAGGTCAAATGGCCTTCTATTAGCTCATGCTATTGAAAAACCATAGATCACAAAAGACAGAATGACAGTATTATTTAAGAAACTACAGGGAATGAGTGTCTGTTGTTGCTTTATCTGCCTTTTGTAAGATTTGAATAGCGTTTTATTAAAAACTGCAGTTCATTTCAGTGAATTTTTGTGTTGTCTTTATTTTGCTGGTGCGTGTGGAGTGGCTGCTAAATGTGTTACCATAATATGCATCTTCCTTAAACAACATTACTGAGCTATTGTCAGCCTCAGTTTATATACTTTAAATGACATTGTTTTGTTACAAAAAAAAAAAAATTGGTTTTAAAAAGGCAGCTTTCATCATTATGAATTTCCACACTCAGACTGTATGCAGGAGCCAGCTGTCTTTCTAACCTGCTTTGACCTTTGAGGTAAACCTGGCTTCTGTTTTTTAAGCATGGGGTGAAACAGGATAGGTAACGTCAAGTTACCTTTTTGTCTGTGTCAGATGGTGATGGTTATGTAACTACTTCCCTCTTTGAACTTTAAATTCCAGCTGAGGGACCATATGGTCAAAGCAGATTTTCCATCAGGGGATCTCTTTCTGGCACACATGTTGCCTTTTAAACATTTAAATGGCAGGTTAGGATTACCTTGCTTGACGACTTTTGCCACTTTCATTGATTTCAAGAAGTGTTTTCCTGGCACTGATCAACAGCTTTCATTGCGGAAGCGAAGCTCTGACAGCCACGAAGAATGCCCACCACTCTTACTTCTTACTTCTTTGCCCATGTTTTTCTCTGTGCATGTATTTACTGATTGAGAGGAGTCTGTCTTGTTATCTCTCTTTCGCTTCTTCCTCCTAAAGTCTTACTCTGCCCAAGCTTGCTGAGCTATAGTCGCCTGCGGTCCTCACTAATTTGCACTTTCTGAAAGCCTGTGGTCTGCCTAAGTACTACCTGCACTCTGTTTAACCCACTGCATAAGTTTGCTAACCACTAACATTTTATGCCTACACAACACAAATGGTTACAAGGGAATGATGTGCTGAATTATTTCTAGTTTGTGCATGTCGACAAAAATTCCCACCTTTGTTAAATAATCACATTCTTTTTTATTAATTATTCTAAAATCACAGCAAATATTTGGATGCTATATTTTTTGCCAAGTCTTGGCAGAATCATTTATTTTACTGTGACATATACTAAGCAAATATAGTAGAGGTATCAAATATTGCTTAATGCATGTATAATTTATTGCCCTGCAAAAGAAAACCACACAAATCATCACTACTGTAAGATAATCATTAAATGAGTATTGATCAAGAGTAGCTTAGAGCATCTCAATCAAACTGAGGCTTTGAGAGCACGTGCGTTAACAGAAAAATCTTTATTCATCACAGGGACCCAACTGGCACTCTAGCAGTGATTTCCTCAACCGGTGAGTTCCTCTCCCTCTCTCGCTCCTGCACACACACAGACAGACACACACACACACACACACACACACTCGTTTTGACATCACAGTGGGGAACTCCATTGACATAATGCTTTCCCTAGCCCCTAACCCTAACCATCAGAAATGAATGCCTAACCCTAAACCTAACCATAACCTAATTGTAACCCTAACCCTAAAACCACGTTTTGAGCCACAAAAATCCTCAAAAATGCCTTCAAATTTGTGAGGACCAGCATTTTGTCCTCACAAATCACAGTTGGTCCTCACAACTATAGTTTCATGTGAATTTTTGTCCTCACAAAGATCTCTAAACAAGTACAGACACACACACACACTGCTGCTCAAAGGTTTGTGAACTTTCTGGGCAACCCCAATTTTTATGAATCTCATGTTTTTTTTGGTTTTTTGTTTGTTTGTTTTTTTAATAAACAAGTTGCAAAGTGATAATGAGACATAGCCAACCATTTTTAGTTGAAATGATAATTTTGTTTGGCTCCGATGTGGTAGAGTTGAGCTTGGTGGACCTGTTCTCCTGCACCATGATGCACCATACATGTTGTTACAGCTGTAAATATGACGGAGCAGTCACACCTGTCCGGGGTGTGAACGGTCTCTCACCCACAGTCAGCTGGGACAGGCTTCAGCCCTACTGCAACCCTGAATTGGATAAGCGGTTAAGAATGGATAAATAACCCTTTAAACTTTGCTTTTATCAAAGATGCTTCCATTTGTAGCAATCACAGTTTTACAGGCCTTTGCCATTCTACCTGTCAGTTTCTTTAGGTACTCGGGAGAAATTTTACCCCATGCCCTATACCCCGTGCCTCCCACAATTTGGATTGTTTTGATGGGCACTTCTTATATACAGACAAGCTGTTCACACAACAACAACAACAGGGCTCAGACCCAAGACAGTATAGCAGCTGACTGTTCTCTAAATATTTCTAGTATGTGCTTTGGGTCATTGGCCTGCTGTGGTAGGACATTGGATCATGATAGCCTTCCTTTAATAAAAAAAAACGCTTTATCGTGAACAAATCTCCCACATTATCGCCACTAAAGCACTACCAAAGTACCCCCAAAACCCTCAGGTTTGTGTTCTTTTGCCAATCTTAATCTTCTCCTTTTATTGTGGCTTTTTTTTTTTTGCAAATCTGCCTGGAAGTTCCCTTGTCACTGTTGAGCTGTCAGTTTCTCAAACTCGAAACTCTGACATACTTTTTCTGTTGCTCAGTTGTTCAGGGTAATAGGACCTCCCACTTCTATTTCTGTTATGGCTAGACAACATTTGCACTTTGGGGTGCAACAGTATGTCACACAATAGAATACCCTTAGTTTCTCAATACATGAATTATCTTTTATGGCTATTTTAAGACTATAAGCAAGCACACAAAGACTGATGCTCCAGATCTTCAACTAGCCAAATTTACTTGATCTAATGATCAGTTGGCCTTAGATAACACAGGAGAGATGGTTACGGAAAAAGGGCCCTCTGTATGTCTACATAAATATTCCCTAATTATTGTAATTTATATACAAAAGTAAAGTTATTTTTAAGTAACCTCAAGCTTTTCAGCTACAATGTACAAACAGTGTTAGTAGTCTAAAATGACAGTCAGCAGATTGTGGAATCTTTCTAAAGCAAACCATGGGTGTGCAGCGTCAGTGGATGGCCTGCTTTTATTATCAGTGAAAATATGCCAATCAGAGATGACACAGAGAGCAGAGGCGGAAGTAGCTGTTGGGTCATTGGTAAAACAGAACATAAATTATTGAGATTGATAAATATCCTCCGCAGAGTTTTTTTTTTTTTTTTTTATTAGTACATGTTTTTTCACTCCTTGAAATTTCTAAATTAATTTAGAGCTTATAATTAAACTGATGTGAGTGTTTTTGGTCTTTTTTAAACATCAGCACCTCAGTATCCAACATTTCCCACACACCAATGTGTCCATCCACCCCCAAGATCCCCCGGAGATCTTTAGAAATGTCACTGTTATGACGAATCCTAATTCTTCTCCGCTTCCAACTATAAATAACTCCATCCCACTACCAAATATGATAACATACGAGGATTGCTGCTCTGTCTCCTCATCCATTGCCCATATACCTCTTCTTGTCTTGGACACAGGGCCTGAGGAGGTGTGACTCCCCATATTAACACCCCAATAGATGACTAAAAGCTTTGCACAATCCCCC
>VUQI01062005.1:20223-44950 GCA_015106735.1 Paratilapia polleni
ATTAGTAATGTGTTGTTTAAAAATGAATATGAACTTGTTTTTTTTGCATTATTTGAGGTCTGAAAACACTGGACCTTTTTTGGTATTTTGACCATTTTTCATTTTCTGCAAATAAATGCTTGTCAGTAGTTTACAGAATAAAACAAAAATGTTAATTTTACTCAAACATATACCTATAAATAGCAAAATCAGAAAAAATGATAATTTTGGAGTGGTCTCTTAATTTTTTCCGGAGCTGTATATGTGTGTGTGTGTGTGTATGTGCATGTGAGAGATAGAGAGAGAGAGAGAAAAAAAGAGAGAGAGCAAAAGAGAAGGTTTGTGTGTGTGTTGGAGTGGTGAGTAGGGGGGTTGGTTGCTCCTCCTCCTCCTCCCACTGCTGTGTTATCACATCACGCTGTGTTATTGGCCACTTGTATTCAGCCAGCTGGATACTGTGCCTTCTAACCTGCTGTAACCCCACTGTGGTGTTTAAACAGTAATTCAGTTCATTGCCAGTAGTATAAACAGAGGTGGCACTCAACATGTCAGTCAGGTAAATTGGATAGTTTTCTTTTACAAGGCTGTTGTTCACAATAGGTGTTACCTGCAATTTGCATTTTGTACAACAGCAGTTAAAAGTCTGAGCAAAGTCCTCGCCAAAGTGCTATTCATAAAAAGTTGATGCTGCTGCTGTTTATTGTTGTTGTCTGATTGCACCACGAGTGAAGCTCAGGAGCATTTGTGTTGAGACGTTAACTTCAAAAGTTTGATGAGCACGCTCAGCTCAGCAATCTGGATATCTCACCTTGTAACCTCTGACCTGGAGTGACCTTTCATCTCTGAACTCTGACCCTGAATGCCACATAAATGGAGATACAATATCCTCCCTTTCATTCCCTCCCCCCCTTGCCCTCCACACCAAGCAGAACCCGCTGAACTTTGCCCCTGAAGCTTTTCACAGAAATGGGTTTCAGGAAAGTCTGTCCTTTGACCTGGAGTTATAGGGACAGATTGTGACTGACGAAGAAGAAAAAAAAAGAAGTCTGAGGTCTTCATGAAAACAGTTTGTCATGATGTTATTTATGCGTGGGATTTACACATTGTGTGTGGAAAGTTGGTTACAGATGATCACAGGCTGGTTTGCAGCTTTGGGAAAAAATAGAAGTGAAGAAAATGGCAAAAGTGTGGTGCTTTAAAAAAAAAGAGGAAGCTTAACAAGTGTTTAAAAGACATTAGGAAATGGATGTTGCTGTTTTACAAGACTGACTTTACTGTCTCGTAAACACGGTGTCTTGTTTATTGTGCGCAAAAGTGCTGAACTGGCATTCTGGAATAGTATATTATTTAAATATTCAACAACTGTAGAAGGAAAAGTGAGAATTTCAGATTTCTGGCTTTTTTCTTTTGCCATAACCTCTTCTAGAATGTTGTTTCTCTAATTAAACAAGCAAATACTCAGCAGTATTTAGTGAAAAAGAAGATCTCATTAGGCCAACATATATTTCAAATCCTTTTACAACATTTTCATCTGGAAAATACTGTAGTGTAGCCAGTTCATCTGTGACTCATCTTTTGTTGGTCTGCATGAGTTCACCGAGTGGTCACTGGGGCAGATTATCGTTCAAATCTTTGGAAGGGATATGCAGATTTGATTTATTCATCTCCTCAGAAATGAAGTAATCTGACCCCACAGGACCCCTTGGAATTGGTTTTCTATACACTTAAACTGTATCCCACTGAATATTTCAAGGTAAAGCAAAAAACATAGATGGAAAACATATGAATGCTTGGTCAAAGGTCAGCTCTGCAGTGGCGTTCTCCTGGCCCAGCAGTGCAAACAGACAAGAGTTTAGATTCAGACGCCTGATTGTCTCAGAAGGAGGGAGGTGGAGTGTCAGCAGACATTAACCCTCCACCTTTGACCTGTACTCCCCGATTTCAGCTGCAGTATCTCCCAAGGTTTGGAGTGAGCTAAGGCCCTCTTGGGGAGGAGGCAGGTGCGAGGTGCAGTGGGAGGGCCTGCTGGAAGTCACACCATACTGTAACCTTTGAACTGGAATGCGTATGAAATGGTTGTGACATTCCCCACGTATACAGCTGCAGGGGTGGTTCTACTAAAACCATATGACACAGCAAAACCTGCCTGCACAGAGACAGATGAGGCATATTTGTATTCTTTAACTGTTTCGCTCAAATGAATTAATTCAACAAAACAATCAAAGCAAATAATAAAACTTTATGCTACAGCCTGCAATTTACAGGGGAATTTCATTTCATGAATGTGGTATAATAAAATACTAACTGATTCCAACTAGTATTAAATGTATGTACAGTGCAAAAAACTGTGTTATTATGGGAGAAAAAAGGACAGCCAAACAGCCCACATACCTTTTCATTAATGTGTAATGTGAAATGCACCTTTCACTTATTAACAAAATAAGTATAAAAGTGGGCAGATCAGACACAGTCACGCTCCAAGGATTTAACATAGAGTCTTACTTCATTGTATGGTTTGGAACGAGCAGGAACCTGAGAGCTGAGGCGTGAAGCCAAAATTGCAGTACCTCAAACGGCCACTTGAGGCTGGCTCCTAAAAGTAAGTCAATTCTCCATAGAGTCCCATTAAAATGGCCAGCTTTGCAGGAGAAATAACATGTTTATTAGCATGTTTAAATGATAACATCCATTACAATTTAAACACCTTTTTAAATTGTGAGGCTTAAAGTTATTAAAGTTGGGTGCGAGGATGCTTTGACTGACAGGTAGGTGCCGACATAGGTGTCTGCTAGACTTTTCTTCAGCTAATTTGAGTCAGTGAACTAATTGTCTCCAGTTATTAACAGAGCTTTCAAAAAGTCTGTTTTGCTGGTTTGGTAAGTGGAATTCTAGTATTTGATTTATGTTAATTAACTTTAATTAGCAGTTACCTGTGTCAAAGTGACATACTCATACATCTGTGGATGTAGCTCACAAGCTTGCTAACATTAGCTGATAGCTTAGCAGTCCACTCTCTCATTCAAATATAGTAGCTTATGTCTCTAAAAAACTAATATGGTGGCAGCAGTACCAAACTCAAGACTACATAATAGGTGGGTCAAACATAGCTGTGTGAAATTCAAAAATATATATTTTTTCCATATTTCTATCACTTTGTAAAGTAAATTATAATTTTTTTTGTTCTGATTTTTTAATACTTTAATTACACAGCAAGAAAAGCTGGTTAACACTCCTTTCCCTTAAATGGCAGTTCTGTTTCCAGTAGTATTTAAAATCCTGACTTGTTTGTTTCCTATAAACTTTATCTACATGTATGAGCTGGTCAGTACCCAGCTCATACAGCTAAAGCAGTGTAAATTCAGCAGTTTATTATGAACCCAAATCTGCATTCACTTGTTAGCGTAATACTGACAAGGTCAGTGTCTTAACTACGCTGTGAAACTGACATCCCTTTTTACAGACTCAACTCTGGCCTTGTGATGAGTGGATTATTCATTAACAAGTGAAACTGTCTTTATTGGCGCAACAAACTACGGATGGAGAAGAAAATGCATGACCTCTGTTCAAAATAAACAGACAAGAGTGATTATGAGTGGATTATGGCAGACATGCTAAACAGCCATCTCAGTCGTCTCAGTAAATATTCCACTTTTGTCCTTGAAGTGTGTCAGGGCGATGAAACTGTGCCTGATAGACAAGACAGATAATTCCAGTACAACGTAGTACTGCGCTAAGAGAGGAGAGGCATGAAAGTCACAGCTGCCACATTCAGAAAAGGTGCGCCAAGCTACTGATTCAATGTGGTGACCTCCTGCTTCACATTATTTTCCTCATCAGACTCACAATAAGTGAGTAATTTGAATTTGAGCTGCCAGTCCTCCAGAAAAGCAACATTACATTTGACTGAGGTCACTGTAAGATGTTAAGAACTGTCTTCTGGGGTACTGAGGCTCAGACAGCTGATACTATGTTCCCTGTCCAGGTATGTAAGTGTTATTTATTGCAACAGCTCTGTGTTGAGTTTCTCTAGGGGGCCAGAGATCTAACTCAAAGGATCCACATTCAGTGCAGCGCTCTACCAAAGGGATATCATTATGTTGGCCTCACAATAGGGATGGTGTCTGCTTTCCCATTCAACAGTTTCTTCAGTCTACTACTGGCACAGAGTAGAATAGGCTTCATAAACACCTATGGTTTTTAAAAAAATCTCCAAGGCCATTCTGCCCGGAGCTGTTTTGTTAAGGTGTGACTGTGAAACCACAGAGATGTTATTCAATAGTCTACATGACGTGAACGCACAGAGCATGTAAAGTTTAGAGCTGGAACAACTAGTCTGCTCCAATAAAGGACATCCTCACTGTTTAAACCAGTTTCATCATATTATCATTTTGATTTTAACCCAGCAAAGCAAATGTTCTGCCAAGGAATCAATTGTAGGGCTGCTGACAGCAGTGGGAATGTTTACATCTCCCTACGCCTGGCCTCATATCTGATGCTTAACCCATACCCACTTGCTCTGAAACAGAAAAATCAAGAGGAATTTTGGAGTTGTTTTTGGATAACTGTCAAAGTATGGGAAAACAGGTCACTGCGTAAGCGTGGCTGCCTCTGTGTGTTTGTGTGTACATGTGTGTGTTTGAAAGCAAGAGAGAGAGAGAGAGAGAGAGAGAGAGAGAGAGAGAGAGAGAGGAACGCAGGCAAGACTAGGCCGACTCCTGTGTGGGTGAGTTGCCTCGCGTCCCCCTGAACATGCACTGGCCCTGCATCTTGTTGACCTAGTTGGTGCTCTTTGACTAATCCCTGATGATACTGCGGGTGGTCTGGGAGGAGCTCTCCTCCAGTTTCCTCTGCATTTGAATATCAGATGGCAAAGGCGGGGCCTGAAAAAAAAATCTAAACTGCCAAGGGATTTGACTGGAGTGCCTGCCAACACAACATGGAATGTTTTTTTTAGTGCTCCCTGCACCTTCTCTCTCTCTCTCTCTCTCTCTCTCTCTCGCTCCTTCTCTCTTGTGTGCTATCACAGGTCTTCTTCTTTCATCCACTTGTCTGACATAAAAGGCAGCCATATTTTTTGCCCATATTGACCCACTGGTTCAAAGCAACACTGATATGCTCATTGTGTTTGTGTCCAAGTGTGTGTGTGTGTGTGTGTTTTCTGAACAATTACAGGCCCTGGTTGTAGTCCTGATCATGTAGCCATCCACACTATTCAGCTATCAGTGCTGCTCTCTCAACTTACATGTGTAACAGGAGTTTTCCCACTGACACACAGCTGACATGCTGTCTTCTTGTATGAGGTTTCATTGCATATGTTTGGGTGATCCAATTACTCTTTCACCTTGTGGTTAATAGCTCTTCTAACCCACTCATTCATTCAGTATGGGCCATTTGCAAGCATAATGAGTCACAGATATGCTGTTGTTGCACACACCTTCAGAATGACGTTAGGCCAGGAGTGAAAATGCAAAAACCGGCCTAATTTTAAAGCCAGCACAAAGTTCCTGTCATTGTTTTATGGTATAGACATATGTGTATATTTGTTAACGTGTGTGACAATTGTACCAGCAGAGCTGCCACTAATCCTTAGTCAAAGCTGCTGTGTTGATGTTAGTTTTGCACTGGACGAGCTGCTTTGTTTGACTGAGGCTTTACTGGGAGGACACAGCGGGGGCTGAGCTAAAGAGTCAGATATCAGGGACAGAGGCACCTTACTGTCCCCGCTGCACTCTCACGCACGCACGCACACACAGATGGTGGCGAGTGAGGACAGCGAAAACAGCTCTGTGTCCCTGGGCCCTCGTCCTTGCTCCACCCATCCACCACCAGCCAGTCATTCCCACGGGGCCGTTAACATCCTATTGACCCTGCTCACTCATTATCAGATCAGCATGGAACACACTGGGGCACCCTATACACACAAACACACAAACACCCTCAAACTCCAGACTGGTCTCAGAACATTATTTTGACCCGCTGCTTCATAGCAACCCTATCCTCAAACCCACAGTAGGACACTGAGCTAGTTTCAGCGATCATTCCTCCTTGTTGTTGTTGTGTTTCAACAGAGCGATCCACCAGGAGCTCAACACCCACCGGTAAGTCTCCACTACAGATGCTGGCGGGCCCCGTGGGACGGCCACCGCTTCCCACCATCCCCACGCTGATTGTCAGTAAATGTGTTGACATAAATGTAGTGTGGCTACTAATGAGCTGCCAACCAGCAGCCACTGTCAGCTCCTTAAGACCTGTCAATATAAAACGGAGGCTGATTTTAGCTCATTACACAAGGATGTCTAACAATAGATTAAAGCACAGAGCTCACAGTATTGTATTCATTTGAAGGCCACATCATTAGCCAGGAAACCATCTTAAAGACATTAGAATGCAGTGTGGTCGTGTGGAGTCTGTGACGGCCCCCCTTCCAGCAATTGAAATTCATGACAGGTCCGAGGTAGTGTGATACTCATGTAGGCACAAAGCCTGCACATGTTTATTGATAGCAAAGCCTACATAGGCTGTTATTATTTGAAGGCAAGTATGGGAAGGCTTAGTTTCAGTGTCTGCATGTGTGTGCGTGTGTGTGTGTACGCATGTGTGCACGGCCTCAGTGTTTGTTTGTGTCACACAAAAAACAGATTAGTGAAAACACTGAGGTAAAATAAGCAGCCTGACCTTGCTCTGAAACTGAAAGGCAATCCTCTGAATGATCCGCGGGTCAGTAGCTTTGTCCTTCAGACAGTTAAAGTCTATCCTTCTCATCCCCTCCCTCCCCCTGCCTGTCTCACTCTTTCCTCCTCTCTCTCTCTCTTTCTTTGCCTTTCTTCTACAGTACTTGTATTCACATTAAATCCCTTATTTTCTGCACCTTATGCAGAACTTATTCTCCTATATTCTCCGTCCCCGCACATCTGCTTGTCTTAATGTGACACACACACACACACACACACACACACACACACACACTCACACACAAAAAGGCATTCAGAACTCTTGATATGCATGTCATCTTTTCATGTCTGCTCTTTGAACACGGCTGTTTGTGTTATTTCAAGACGTGATTGTTCCTCATGACAAGCCGTGATGGCACTGATGTGTCTGATCTGCCGCTACGGCTCAAAGGCAGACGAGCAAGACGCAAAGGCGGCAGCAGCAGATACTACCAGCCATATTAAAGACTTCCCCCGCAAACTCTTTGAGCTGTGAAATGTTTGACGCTTTAAGAGCATAGCCAAAGCGGGTTGCCAGGTGAGAGCTGGCAACCCCCCCCCCCATCCCCATCCCCCTTCCCTTTCAATCTCTCCTCTTGTATAGGATGCTTCAAGAGTTGCTGCATTCACTGTAAATTGCAACTGTGTCAGCAAGTTCCAGACGTCAGTTATGCAGTGATGTTTAATTACAGCTAGTGTTACCTAGATGATGCATGAGCTCCTGTGTATACATATGCACCTTTAAGTGGCAGGTCATTGGAGTTTACATTTAAAATAGACAGGGTTGCTCTTGAATTCTGTTGGTCTCTTTTGCATTTTAAATCTGGTGTAAACACCTGCTGTACAGGATTTGAATTCATGAGAATGTGAACGTCATCGTCTCACCACACAGCTTTGTTCACTTTAAAAGTAAAGTGTACATTTTACAGATTATATCCTGGAACTGCAAAGCCAACAAGGGATTCATGTCGCTGAATTTGCACTAACATCTTCACACTTTTAATCTGCTATTGTGAGTGCTGTAAAACTGAGAGGAAAGATTTGCAAACCAATCAGCGGCTGCATGATTGTTATTTTTCCACTGAGCTGCTGAATAACTAGATTGGGGCCAAACCAACAGGATATTCAGCACAAGAAGATTTATCACAGTATCTGGGGTTAACTAGGGTGAATGAAGCAGTGAGAGGTTAATCCCCAGATCACAAAGTAACATTAGCTTACCTTGCTTATGGCTTATCTGCATCTTGTTATAAAACCTGCTAGATGGAAAGATACAGTATTGTGTACTTTTTCAGTGTCAGATCATCTCTATTTACCATTTATCTTAGGAAGTATGCTGATGACAGTCAATTATATTTGTATTAACAGTTACTCTTAAAAGCACACAGCAATTCACATCAGTGAGATATAAATGCAGATTTCTTTAAAACCAAATGGGCAGTATTATTTAGAACGTACATGAGTACAAACAATGGCGAAAGAGTATTTGAAGTTTTAAACTTTGGTTGCGATTTAATAGCATTGCCATTAAGAGTGGAACAGTAAATATGCCTCATGTCATAAAGTGCACTACTTGTTGTGACATTCATAGTTCCCCCTGTGCATTCTTACTTTGATCTTCTGTTCTTTTCCCCAGTTTCATCAGCTGATATGTGTGGTCAACCTAAAAAAAACGTCTCAGCAACCACTGAGTGAATGTAAAATTCAATGCAGGATGAATTGTTTCTGTTATCAGATCATTTGTCCAATATTTTGGTTTGAGTTTACATACTTGCAAACCGTACTGAATAAAGATTATACCCATGGTAAACACTATGCTTGCTGAACATTATCATGCTAACATTGGTATTGTGAGCACTCTGCTAGTTTGGCTGTAGATTCTTAGTCTTGATCCACATTAAGAACAAGAATCAGATTTCTATGTATTTTATGCTTACAAATGCATCACGAGCACCTTCAGAGAGCACTGATGTGAATTGAAACTATTTTATTTTGTTGTTTTTAGCTCATCTAGCCAACAGACCAATGAGTTCATGCCATGGTGAAGCATCCATCCGTCTATCCACAATTCACAACAATGGCTACTTCTCCTACAGTGTTGGTCAGATTTTAGTGAAACATGCACACAGTGAACACCCAATGGGTCTTCAGCCAAACTGTGCTCAAGATCAAGGTCACATTTGTCGTTTTAAAGGCAGTTCTCTGTTTTCACAGCATAACCTTCATACACGCTACTTACAGTTTCACCAAATTCTTCCTCCTGATGTACTGAACAATATTCAGTTCAAACCATTTAGCAAAGTGGTTAGCATAAGATTCTTGATGGTGATAAATTTTGCAGGCACAAAATGATGATGAAAGAACTTCATGATGTGACAGCTTCAAATATCACTTTGGCACACATGTTGCATACCATTTGTATCCTCTTAGATTACGATGATCATGATCCTATTAGTCATGATCATGGAGGGAGTGGTCCTACTGGTTGACTAACACAAGGAAGGTGTGTTTGGGGTCTTCTTGTCACCATTATGCTAACATCAGTAATATGGTCAATGCTATGACATGTTGATGCATTCATATATTTTCATGCTTTTTATGGCCATGGCTACTACAGACCATGTACTCAGTAGATTAATTTGTCCTGGAGCCTCCTCCTGTGAGCCTCCGTCCCTGCTCAGTGGATTTTAATTCTCATTAGTTGGTGCAATACAGCCAACCAATGACAAGAAAATGTATCACTTTCTTTCTGTACTTCACACATTACAGTAACCTGTGAATTGTGATGGATCATGAGCCAGATCAGCTACTAGGTCAGTGACGTTCTGGTTTCTACGAACCACATCACTTCACTTTAAAAAGCTGAATCAACACAATCACAGAGAAGAAGGTGCAATAATTGATCCAAAAAACCCCAAAACAAAACAACAACAACAAAAAACAAACAAACAAAAAACCCTCCTGATACACTGATCACCTCATCCAAATTTTTGATTCTGGGAAAAAAAATCACAAGAATTTCTTTATTGATTAATGTAAATACAAACTTTGATTAGGTCATCACTGCAGGCATGTGTGCGATAAAGCTCATCCAACATCACAAACTGAAGCAGTGTGGTCCATTCTTTCTTAGTTTTTTTAAACATAAATTTGTGACCTTAATTTATGAGAATTTCTAAATTTTCACTGTATAATGTCCCAGAGAATATTTGATCTTATCTCATAAATCTGTGGGTAAATTTGTGTGTATGCTTGTGTATGTGTGTGTTTGTGTGTGTGTGCACATGCTTTTTTACGAATGGTTTTTGACCTAGATTGACCCAAATATGTCATCACAGGATCTACCTTCTGACTGACTTGTTTGCACTCATTATCACTGAACCACTAGACTGGCTGTAGACCTGTTTTACAAGCTAAAGCTGACTTGGTTGCAATAGTCTGTGTACTACTTCAGGTTTGAGGATTTCATTTATTTCCAGTGCAACTGCACATGTCCACTAGTACCAGGGTGATGTCAGAGGATGCAAAAAGCCAATTTGAGACAAACTGATTCTTCCTAGAAAATATTTCTGATATTTACAGAGAATAGGGCTTCTTTTAAAATAGATTTGCAGAATTTGTGAAATTTATGGTATCACAGATTAAAAACACGCATACTCTTGTGCCAGCCTTGCAATCATGCAGAGGCATTTATTTTTCAAACTGTGACCTTTAAATGTTGGCTCCTGCCCACAAGGACTACCACAAACACAAGACCTCTATCACTCTAAAATACATAACACAAACTAGAATAATTACCTTGCAGTTACATCTGTCCGCCAAGTAGTCAGGTTGTACTTTACATGTATGTTTCCATTTTGCCCATTAACGGTACTATTTCCTCATCTGAGTTGAGAGTCGAAGGATTGTTGATGCTGTATGCTGTACAGATTGTGAAGCCCACTGAGGCAAATTCTTCTTTGTGATATATAAATAAAATCGATTTGACTTGACTTTGTGCTGTATGCCCATTGTAATAGTGTGTAGGATCACTGAGTTTAAAGCAAAGTTAAATTCCTTGCATATGTTCACATATTTAGCCAATGAAACTGATTCTGACAGAACACAAAGTCTTAGTTGTGACAGAAGACAAGAAGCTACAAATTCAAAAACATGGATGCTTTACACAAATCTTCAGTGGCAGAGAAGATCTATAAAATCAGCACATTTTCAAGGTGACCACACAAGATTAGTGATTCAATATCAAACCATACGTGAAATATGGCCACAGTCTCTCCTTCTGTTCCTGAGTTATGTCTTTGTATGATGGACAGGTTTTTTTTTTTTTTTTTAACATGATGTCACAATGTGTCACAAGTTGACCTGTGACCTTTGAGATATAAAATGTCTTCACTTTATCATTTTATCCCAGTAGATGTTTGTGTGAAATGTCATAATTAACAAAGACGTGCTTTGTGAGGTCCCAATAATTGCTGACCTTTGACCAACAAATTCTAATCAGTTCCTCCCATGGACAATACATAAAAACAGCTTCTGGGTTGGAAAAATGAAGCCAAGGCCACCAGATGGCGATAGCTGTAGTTGAATTGATAGAAGTCGATGGGAAAACAGCTCTCAGTCTTGACCTCTGTAAACACTTTTCTGCTGAGTTTATTGGCTCAATCACTCATTTTGGGTCATGTGGCCTAAAAAATTAAGTCTTGGTCTTACTCTGTTTCAAAATGGAGGATTATGTGTGGTATGAAACCACATGCTCATTGGCTAACGACTTGTCAATCACAAGACATTAGCTAGTGAGCATGCGGTTTCACAGTCAGACCCGCCCCTCCTCATCACATCAGTTTTTTTGCAACCAGGATGGCGACGGCAGAAATGCTCATCGCAAGGCTTCAAAACGGGACTTTACAAACTAGTGGATGACATCACTGTAGCTACTGTATGCCCACCTTTTATACTGTCTATGGTTCCTCCTTAATTCTACCAGGACATTTGTGCCAGATATGATATACAATGCTTAACAAATTTATTAAACCACCACCCAGTGTAAGGTTTATGCCACAGCTGTCCTAAATTAACAGTATTGGTAATTATCAAAATCATTTTTTATGTTTCTGTAATGGTTAATCCACCAGTATGCACAAGCTCTTTAATCAAAATGATATTTTTAATGCTAAAATAAAATTATTGTTGTTATCCATGAATTTTCTAATTTACTGTTTACAAAAAAGCAGAAAAAAATAGTAAAGCACGTTATTATTTTTTGATTAAGATGCCAAATTACAGTTGTTTACTTATATTCCTGAACAGAAAAAATTAGTTTTAGTGGTTGAATTTTATGCTTGATTCATTTTTGACTTCTCAGAGAAGTCCAGTGTGCCAGCTCAAATTTGGCTCAAATCTATAAAAATGGTATACATGGCAGGTCATTTTATAATTACCAGCTCAGACATCCCGAGTCCCCGTTTTTTGTTTCAAAAAACAAAAACATTTTGTTAGAAAATGCTGACTTTCACTCAGCTTTATGTATCAGTTTAGTGTGCTCTCCGGTTAAACTGAAAAGTTTACTTACATGAAACAATCCACTTGATGTATTTTTGAATTAGCCTCTATCTTAGCACCTTAGCATCTTACCATTAGGACCACTGCATAGATCACTAATAAAACACATTATATTATGCTATAAATATGGGCTAAAGGCCTACTGTTTATGGTAATACAGAATGTCACATTCATGAATATGTTCTGTTATTACTTGTAATGTTTGGGACTATGTTTGCTTGTATAGCTAAATCAAACTTTAGTCCCATTGCAGTGTAGACCTGCATCACTAATTAAAGAACAGTCTCAGCTTTATTACTATTTTCAATGTATGCATTGTCTCAATGATAATGCTAATTTGATACAGCCATCTCTTTTTGCAAGACCATCACAGTCTGGCATCAAGTCTGGTGTTAAGGTCTTAAACTATGGAGCACAGTACAGAGGATAGATGTCTATCAGTCTGTCAGTTTTTCTATGTAATGTGTTGTAGTTCATCACAGGAAAAAGTTTGTTTGCACACATAAGTGGAGCTCCACCTGTTGGAATTAACTTATATAGCAGTACAGACTCATTACAGTCATTCTCCTCGGGATTCTCTAACATAATACTGCCTTTTATTGATTTTTAGGGTGTTGTTTTGGCACTTTGCAGGCAGATTGAGATGTTCATGCCAGTTTTGGCCTCACATCGCATCATGCCCATATGTCATAGTGCTACACTGATGGCATATTTTTATAGGCCAATCAGAAATATAGCATCTTCCTGGTCCCTCAAATTCAATTCAATTCAATTCAATTTTATTTATATAGCGCCAAATCACAACAGCAGTTGCCTCAAGGGGCTTTATATTGTGGGGTAAAGTCTCTACAATATTAGAGAGAAAACTCCAACAGTCAGACAACCCCCCTATGAGCAAGCACTTGGCAACAGTGGGAAGGAAAAACTCCCTTTGTAACAGGGAGAAACCTCCGGCTGAACCAGGCTCAGGGAGGGGCAGCCATCTGCCGCGACCGGTTCGGGGTGAGGGGAAACAGAAGAGAGCACACAAATTTAGGCTTTTTAATTATTGCAGAGAATAAGATCTGTGGAAAATAAAAGTTTATGACAGACATTTTGTTCAGCAAAAGAATCTTTACAAACCTTTATGATTTTGGAAGTATAAATGCAATTGCCAGAAGTAAAACACAAATGTTAGGCTGTAAAAGAAGTATATCCCTGTTGGACAACTTCAGTGGCACCACCACTAAGCTCCTGTGTTCATAGTTGGACGTCCTTGATAACGTCTAGAATCTCATTTAGCCACCTGTTAGCAAATGTCTTCTGTTGGATGCATAAAAGCCTAAGAATTCACAAGTGGGGTATTTACTTATGTTTTGTGTTGCAGAACAAAATGATAAGGAAATGATAAGGGAATTGGAAGGGCAACAATTCTAACTCATTTCCAGGTTTTAGGACTCACCTCAAGCACCACTCTGATGATGACAAACAACATGAGGTGTATATTGAGCAGGAAATAGTATTCAATACACAAACATAGCTTTCCCCTATAGATTTCCTCAGACATGGTTAAAGCTAGGGGTTGATTAGCTACAGACTGTCAGTGTGGTTATAAATAGAGCTTTGTGTGTTGTTATCATGTTATTAGAGCACGCTGACCCCCCACTAACTCCTGGCCAACCCCCACCACCTCTACCACTGCCACAGAATGACGGATCGATTGAAGAGTGACAGCAGTGAGGAAATAGAGAGAGATTCAGGATTTACATCGTCCTCTGACACGCTCATATAAACGCCCCCAATGATAAAGAGACTACACTCTGACAAGGACAGCAGTCCTCGTTTAGCTGCTCACAAGTTAAAAGATTTGCCATCTCCCCTCCCTCTTCCCCTCTCTTTCTCTCTATCTCTCTCTTTTAGCAGATTTCAGTGCAAAGCATATAACCTTTGTGAATTATTTAGTTTATTGACCTCTGCGGGGATTTAATATGAAGGTCGTTTCCTGCTGGCAGAGCGAGTGCCGGCGGGGTCCTCAGGTGACACGGCCAAGGTCGCCCGTCTCCCTCCAGTTAATAATATATTTGTCACACGCAGTGTGTTAGCCCCCGACACAGTGCTACTGCCTTCCACTTGATTAGTGCAACCAATAAGGACTGCCAAAGATAATAAAGTAGACATTGGCTTAAGGAGATGTGTCAAATGTCCACAGCATCTCTCCCTGTCTCCCCCTACACATACTCTGAGCACGAACACACACACAAATTCACACCCTCTCTTTCCCTCCTCCTCCACCTCCTCCTCCTCCTCCTCCTACACTCTGTTCTTGTTTTATTGTTTCCTAGATGAAGGTTAAAGGGAGATGCTGAACAGACAGAACAGCCTGAGGGCCTTGGAGGGCCTGGCTGCAGCAGGCGGTGCATTGGGCACCAGTAGCAGCCAACCTCTGCGCCCCCTCTGTCCCTGCACAAGCCTATGCAGTGTGCTGGTGTGTCAGAGAGGCAAGAGGGTGAGTGGGCCAGAGCCAAAGGGGCAAGTGGCTTACAGCATCTGATGTGCATGGGGGGCAGTAGAGAGCTGCTGGTCCCTGACCGTGCCTGTCACTGATAATAATCACAGAGAGCTATGGAGCCTTATTAGTGCAGCCGTTTGGCTGAGACAAAATGGCGCCCCATAGGTGAAACCCAGGTGAATTACGGCAAGAGGACAGAAAGCATTACAGCAGGGGTGGAAGATATATTCTGGCATGGTGCTGTAATGAAGTTGGTGGAGTCTGTGAGAATAAAGAGCAGAGGGTTTAAATCTCCAAGGGCTGAACAAGCCTTAAGTGCAACATTATTGATTTGATTGTATGGGTGCTAGCGATAATGGAGAATCCAGGAGGCAAAGCAATGACAGGCAGATGATGGTGGTAGAAAAGGTGCTGCAGTCAAGGGTGAGCTGCAGTCTGTTTCACGCTTGTCCTTTTCCTGGAATAGTTTGCATGAGGAGGGTCACTGCAAGGTGAGTCTGAAAACCACACAGGGCCAACACTTGTGAGATACTGGAGACAGCTGATGACAGTGTTATTAGTCATGTATTACAGATTCCATATCCACACATACAAATACATTAACATTCAGTGGCTGGAAAATATATCCTCATTTTACAAACCAATTCAAAAACTGCAATGTTAAAAATAAGCACTGAGTGTTCAATCAATGATACACTGTAAATAAGTAAGACAGTTATATTCTTTATTAAAGAAGTAATTCATATCAGGGCGTGTTAAAACTGAGCTAAAATTTGAATTATCCACACACGGGCAGGCTGTGTGACCAGTCTGAATATATCATTAAATGTCATCTTAAGAAAGGGCTGGAAACATCATGCACCTCAAAATATTTACAATATATCATGTATATCATGTAACACTTAGTCATTTATGTCCAAAAATGACTAAACTAAGGTTATATATTTTGTTCACTTATGCACCATTGTTTATATTATCTCAGATGTTTCCAGCAACAAACAACTTGGAGAAATCTGTCATTTTATTAAATTAAATGGTCCGTTGTTAAAGGTGTTGTACCAATTGGCAATCATAGGGCTGAAATTAACCTAGAAAGTGCCAAAAACTGCAGTTTCTCTAGTGGCCGCTTAAGGCTGGCTTATAAAGAGAGTCGATTCCTTCAAACTCCCATGTTAAAATGCCCAACTAAACAGCATTAAAAAGCATGTGTGCAGACTGGTACAAAAAAACCATACTGGCCTTCAAAATGGAGCGCCCAAAACGAGTGGGTGACGTAACCGTGGCTACGTCCATATTTTATATACAGTCTATGTGCCATACCACCTTCAATACAGTTAGCCACTAAGCTAGGGATAGGGTTAAGCTATGGTTATGAGGTTACAACAATGATGTGACCTGATGTGACAGTTTTCTTCAGCATTGGGGGTGAAGACACCCATTATCCCACACTACTGCACGACATCATTAAACTACATCTTTTGTTATTGTTTTGATTCAGAGACCCCTAGTGGCAGAAATTCAACATTGCATTTTTACTTTTTCCTTCTTTTTTTTTTGTCATTTAAAATTTCCACCAAGTCAAAAATAAATAAATAAATAAAATAACTTTAACATTACCACATAATGATGAAACATGAGCACTGACACAGTTTTTGTGATATTCCTCAGGCAGTGCCCAAGAAACAAGCACCCACCACTTTTTATTGCAGCTTCATGAAAAACAGCGAAAACAATACCGCTTTGAAATCAGCACACGTAAGAGTGTGTCTGTGGGAGCTGATGAAGCTGATATCATCTAAAATTAAACAGTGGAAAGCAAATCATGATGGGAGGTGAAATCTGCCAGAGCATTAGCATGATCTATGATTCGACTGGTGGAAGGACATGGTACTTTTTGTCTGAATGAACAGATTTGTTGAGTCTATTAATGACCTTCTATTCTAGACCTTTTTCCCTATTATTTGAACTGCCCAGAGCCATCCATAACCTGGCTGATTCCTATCTTATAAATCATTGTTCCTTTCCGTCATCTTTGCTCTATCGTGACAATTAGGCTCAATGCTAGGATTCGTGTTTGCTTAATCCAGATTAACTCACCCCACCTCTGTATCTATAGCACATATGAGGAGGATTAATGGATACAATACCATCCATTATTTGAGACTGTCTTGTGGCAGAAGGAATTAACATTAGAGACCTTAATTGCTGCACTTAGTCCTAATACTAGATGGTGGTGCTTTTTCAGGCCTGACATTACAAAAATGTGGCTTCCTACTACTATATATATATATATATATATATATATATATATATGTGTGTGTGTGTCCCATAGTTGCAGTATAATGGAAGAAACTGACTGTGTGCATGCACATTTGATAGTGTGTGTATATGTAAAGATAATGACATCCTCCTTTGGGGATTTCTCCTTTAGGGTTTCCCCCTGGCATATAACGGGAGAGGTCACCAGTGCAGCCTTTTATTGGCCTATTCATTAAGGAGCGCTGGGGCAGAAGTCTAGGGTAAGGTCTCCACTTCCAAAGTAACTCTGTGGCTCAGAGCTCATTTGCAACCAGACAAGCCTATTGTAACAGCAAATAAAACAATATTGATTTTTCAAGTGGCAACGGGGCTGTGCATCTTATTGATCAGGATCAAGCACTTATCACTCTCCAGACCCACAGTGTGCCAATGTTAAGCGCAGGTCTCAGGTCTTAATTACGACGGTGGCCTTTACATGGTTCCTTGTCTAATGATGCTCCAATAACACCGCTACGTTTGACCTTCCCTGTAAACTGGGCAGGAAAAGGTGCCTTTCTTGCACAAAATGAAATTCAGTGTTCAGTAATTTTAGAAACTTGAATGTCTTTCATCCACTTCCTATTCAATCTTTTATATACTTTTCTCCTTAGTGCCGTATCTACTCCTGCTGTTTAGTTCTGCCACCCGGTCAGCAGAGATTCAGACACACCTGAGAGCAGACAAGGTGTCAGGATGACCGTGCACACAAAATAACAGCTTAGTTAATGGAAATTGCAGCTTGTAGAGGCATACTGTAAAAGTTGTGTACAACACAACTTTTACAGTATGTGGGGGGGGGCTAAGTACATTTACTGCAGCTTCCTGCTATTTTAGATGATATGTACAAGGCTAGGTCATTGCTAGTTACAAATCAGGTTAAGATTTTTCACACAAAACATTTTATCTGCTTTTCTCAACATTATAGACTACACTACCCAATAGTTAATAAAATAGCAACAATTAAATCTAAATTAGTTGTAATACAAGCTAATTATCCACAAACCTGACAGCAAAGTGAGTAAGACACAGCCCTTAGCACACTTCACAGAAAAATGGGGTGACAGCGATTCTACTGTAGGAATGAGGATGAGTAGAAAAGTACAGTCCCACAATTCTTCGTTCGTGTTTGTTTTTCTTAGGTTGCATTCAGAGATGCTTGGAGAGCTTTGATTCTGATTTGATTCCTTTGTTTGTCGACCGAGCACAGTTCACTGTAACATTCTTGTCCCTTAGTGCAATAAATTAGAACAAATGTAGATATTGTCACTCCTCAAAAGTTGTAGATCATTCTCCAGAATGAACTGAGGTCAACCAACTGTTGCACAAGTGCTGGATCATTTTTATCCAGCTTATATACAATATATTTCAAGTAACTTACAGTCATGTGAAAAAGAAAGTAGCAGCCAGGTGCTGCTAATAAAACACACTTGATTAATTGATCATCAGCAAGTGTGAGCACCTCTATAAAAGCAGAGGTTTTGGCAGTTTGCTGGCCTGGGGCATTCAGGTGTGTGTTACCACAATGCCAAGGAGCATATCAGCAGTGGTCATAAAGAAGCAATTGTTGTTGCTCATCAAGCTGGGAAGGCTTATAAGGCCATTTCCAAAGAATCTGAAGTCCAACATTCTACAGTGGGAAAGATTATTCACATGTGGAAAACATTCAAGACAGCTGCCAATCTTCCCAGGAGTGGACATCCCAGCAAATTCCCCCATAAGTCAGACTATGCAATGCTCAGAGAAACTGAAAAAAAAAAAGAAAACGAAGAGCTACAGGCCTCAGTTAGCATGTTAGATGTTAAAATTCATGACAGTGCAATTAGAAAAAAACTGAACAAGTATGACTTGTTTGGAAGGGCTGTCAGGAGAAAGCCTCTTCTCTGTAAAACAGCATGGCAGCACAGCTTAGGTTTGCAAAAATGCATCTGAACAGACCACAAGACTTCTGGAACAATGTGCTTTAGACAAACGAGACCAAAGTGGAGATGTCTGTCCATAACGCACAGTTTGGAGAAAACCAAACACAGCATATCAGCACAAACACCTCATACCAACTGTCAAACACAGTGGTAGAAGGGTGTTGATTTGGGCTTGTTTTGCAGCCACAGGATCTGGGCACCTTGAAGACATTGAGCTGACCATGAACTCCTCTGTATACCAAAGTGTTCTAGAGTCAAATGTGAGGCCATGCGTCTGACAGCTAAAGCTTGGCTGAAATTGGGTCATGCAACAGGACAATGATCCCAAGCACGGCAGCAAATCTACAACAGAATGGCTGAAAAAGCAGAGTCAAGCTTTTGAAGCGGCCCAGTCAAAGTCCAGACCACAACCCGACTGAAATGTTGTGGTGGGACCTTAAGAGAGCTGCGAATAAATTAATCCCTGAAAACTTCAATGAATTGATGCAAAATTGTAAAGAAAAATTCCTCCACAACCATGTGCGAGACTGATAAAGACATACAGAAAACAAGTACTTCCGGTCACTGCTGCTAAGGGTGGTTCTACAAGCTACTGAATCAAAGCATGTACTTGTTCTCACAGGACTGTTCTCACAGAGTCCTGTGAAAACCTTTTTCACACGACTGCATGTAGTGTAAGTCATGTGACTTGAATTGAATTTAGTACAGTAATGCCTTAAATTACTGCATTACAGACAAATGTAATGTGATTACAGTAATGTGTTATTTTGTGTTACACTCAACACTGGCCATTACACGTATAAATCCATTGTAGCTTATGGCTTGACATACACCATTTGCATATGTGTTCGTGTTAACTGCCTTGAAAGTGAAAATGAAGGAGAACGGTTTAGATTCCTGGAGATGCCATGCTGTCTAAAAGATGCACTGCATTATGAAAATAAAATAAACAATTCAAAAATTCATGAATATATTTACTCAACCCTATCAGGTCAACAAACACCGATAAGACCATGAAAGAAACAAACTATAATGCGCAGTAAATACAATCTACGCCCAATAAAGCATGTGACAGAGATGGGTTTAACAAATACAGCTTCATTTTTTTTTCTGAATGCCTCAACATGTTTGGACAGGAAAAGATTTGGCCTCTATCTGTAAGGATTTATAAAACAGTCCTCCCTGAGTGTAGCGGGGATCTCAGTCATAGATTAGCGGGCTAAGAGGGAGCATTGCTACTCAAGGTTCTGCTGTCAATCGTTGAATCTTGGTACTAGGTCAATCAATGGTTTCTCTCCCCTTTCTCTCTCTCTCTTTTTTCTCTTTCTCTCTCTCTCTCTTTCCAGTGATCTTCTCAGATCAGTGGAGGAGGGAGGAAAATCAATGGAGTAAAGTAATCACTTGGCGGAAGATACAGCGAAGGCCCGAGGCCCGCCCAGCTACCTGAGTTCCATTTCACGCATCAGCAGCTGCAACACAAACACACAGCGCTAGCCCGTACTCCCATCTTAAACAACATGAGCAGCCTGACGCTCTGTACCCCTTGTGACCTATTCCTCCCCAGAGGAAACTCCCAGATTGCACTGCAGTGCACTGCCACTGTCTACCCAATAGCTGTGCTATTGATCTGCAGTCCTACACACTCTGGCTGTGACAGCACTGACCATACCACATTTCCAAAATGCCAAGTGGCAAAAATATGCCTCCTCGTCTATGATATCGTTGGCTAATGTGCACAGGGATGTTGTCATGTCAAAGCCATACAGCCCCTGCTCAATATTGCAATAGTTTTACAGCTCCATGTCTACAAAGTGGTGCAGTGAGCCATTTAATAAATTAAACTAAATGGCTCCATTTCAGTTGAGTCATTCACTGTCAAGTTGAGGACTGTCTGGCATGTTGATGATGCTGGATAGCTAGTTAAACTTTCATCCCTTTCTTTGAGTCTTTTACTTTCTCTCACTCATACGAATTATTCAACCCCTGACCCCTCTCTCTCTGACTAACATTTGGAGCAGCCCTCCTTCTCCTCACAGCACCGTATGACTGTATTACCTTTGGCCGGCTTGAGAAGAGAGTGGGTGGAGGGTCACAGTGGGTGGCAGGGAGAAGGAACCATGGGTGGGTATTTATTTAACAATTCTAAAATGCAAATGGCTGTATACACTGAAGAGCTGCTGTACTAACAAAGGACCTAAGGGAGAGGTCAGCAGTGTTTCAGAGGGGTCAGGCAAAGGAGGGATGGCCGCTGCATTAAATCCTAACTAGACAGATTTCAGCATGTCCCCAGGTCTCAGCACCCATGTTGTTTATGTATCAGGTCAGTATGGGCCAGTCATTTCTGCTGGGGTTATCCGTTTTAAGCTGCCCTTGTTCGGCTTTAGCAGCGGTTTTAGCATGGGAGCAGAGGGGAGGGTACTGCAGAGGTGAACTATGAAGTATATGAGATTATGTTTTGGAAGACAGTCAGCTTTTAATACGCTTATCAGACATGGTTAAAAAAAACTACTTTAAAGAGGAGAATAAATATGCAACAGTTCTAAGAAGTGGGCTAAAAGGGGCATTTAAAATAATCAAATGCAAATTCAAATACTGAATTTAAATCAAAAGAAGGCTGATAGGAAGAGGTAAAGAGTATTGGTTGTTCAAAATGTTGTGGAAAGGATAGACAGTTGGTCACGTTATAGCTTAAAACAGCATGAAAAGATTCCAGTTTCAATCTTAGATATGCCTCTATTTATAGAATAGGTCTGTTTATATGAAGATACCTAATCCATAATGGACTGTATCTGTTCACACACAGGATGGACATGGATTGCATGCAGCCTAATTAGGATTACATAATCAGATTACAAAATATAAAGAACTGTAATCATCAGCTGTAATCTGGTTACAGCTGAAAAGAATGTAAAGAGTGTAATTCAATAAGACAATTTTAAATTTACAAAATTTTTGTATGATGCCTAGTGGTATCAACTCATAAACAGCATTTACTGCAATGAAAATGTTCTGATACGTTTGAAGAGAAAGTGAAGATTAGTGGAACTCCAATTTGAGTATAACGGGCAATATTTTCAGTGTTTGAAAAACACAGTGGAAGTAATCCAAAAGTATCTGAATGAGATTACATATTTTAAAAAATGTCATTCGTATTCAGTAACTAAGGGTTAGTGAAAGAGTTACTGAATGATTGAGTGATTTGATTACAGTGCCATGCATAAAACATCAGCTTACACAACATTGTTAAATGAAAAGAAACCAGGGCCAGAGCAGAAACATAAATTACAAATAATACCAAAGAAATAATCCAACCTGAAGTCTTTACAAAACAAAGGCAGCTAACAGAATCATTAAACAACCATTTCATTCTGTCACTGTCACAGCACCAGAGTTTTTAACAGACGTTCCATCACAATAAGGATAATACAAAAAGAAAAGGTGATTCATTCTCGGCTTCTCCTTATTCACATAATTCACACAGCCTGTTGTCCTTGATGTTTTGAAATCTGCCAGCTTCCAGGGCACCAGGAAGGATTCCTGTTCACAATTATGAAACTAAATACCTTTGACTCCTTGATAAATGTTTGCTGTAACAGGGTTCAAGACCAAAGATTTTCTTTATTTGAATTTGTGTTCATAATATTGGCTTTAATAAAATATCGTTTTTCTTTATATCGTTCTTCGAATTGTGTCATGGTCTGGGGTCTTTGACCCCATGTTTTGAATTGTGGATTTTTTAAACTCTGTTTGTTATTGATCATTTTCTTTTCACCTGTGGTTTGGTTATTGCTTATAATGTTTGAGTTCTGTTTCTTGTTGATGTTCCCTGTTTAGTTTCTTAGTTTTAGTTTCGCACCTTTTGGAGTCTTGTTCAGTTTGTTTATATTCCTTGTTTCAGTCATCCTGCCTCCCCTGTGTCTTGTTATCAAATCTCTGTTTCTGTGTTTGGTGTTTAGTTACTTCCTGTTTTATTTTGACAGTCTCTGGTCTTGTGTGTTTTGTATTTAGTTTTGCTTCCCTTGTCTTGTTTTCCCTGATTAGTTTCAGCTGTGTACCCTGGTGTCTCCCATTTCCCTAATTACATTGTGTGTGTGTGTATATAGTTTCTGTCTCCCCTCGGTTCGTTGTTGCGTCATACTGTTGTCTTCTGAGTTCATGTGGTTATCCCTGATATGTTTTTCTATTGGTTTTCATGGACTTTGTTATCTGCAATAATTTGGACTGCTGCCTCGCCAGAATAAAGGTTCAATTTTTTGTTTAAACTCCATTCCTGAAGTCTGCATTTGGGTCTGTATCCTGCATATCATGACAACTTGTGTACATGTTGCATAATACCATAGTTCAGCTTTCTCAAGAACAGCATGAAGGTCTGCAGCCCATGAAGAACTGTGAGATGTGCTATAAAGAAAAATCTTCGTGCTGATCCTGTCTTCTGATATACACATTAAGCAAACGATTCCTTGTCATTTCACATTTTCACTTTCTTGATCGAGGAATCCATCCCATATCACCCTGAGCAGGCAAAGTATGCTTCTCCAGATCACATTTCTGTTTCCTCTGAGGTATGGAGTTCCATCGTGGTCCAAACACAATTAAAAACGCATCAGTGAGTCACTGATATGTGGGGGATATCTTCTCTTATTACAATGAAAGAGGGCACCGTAGTTTCTTTTAATATAATCATACAATCTACATCTCTTCTTATTTGGATAATATCAGCAAAAAGTTGCCAGCTGATAAAAATAGTGTCCATCATTTTTTTCCAAAACATAAAAGGTATATAGTTTTGATTTCTGTAAAAGATTTATGTTGGGGAAAAAACAAACATTTGACTAGGAGCCAAGACCACTGAGTTTGCAAAACTGAAGGAATAGATTAGCCCATTATTGTTTTATGGTGCTGATCTGTCAAGCAGCCTGACTGATTGAATCAACTCCAGTCAGAAATTGTTTCAAAAGAAAAAAAAAAAAAAAAAGTATTTTCAGGTTGCAAATATCAAGCAGCGACCTCTGGAGCTGAAATACGAAGCCAAAGCAGAAGTGCTAAAAGCTGCAGATCCTCTAATGGCCACTTGAGGCTAACCCCAAAGGAGGGTCAATTCTCATGGTCTTTCATGGTAAATGCTTAACTGCATATTAACAGCCTGGTACAAAAATGGTTTTGACCTCTATAGATTGTTGCATCTTCAAAACGAATGTATGACAGGTGATTTTGTTATATGAACACAGGAAAGACTTAAAGTTAAGGGTGTGGCTGCTTTGCTAGATTTTTGGCAGGTGTGCTGACGCAGGCAGCTGTAGCTGAAAGCTGTCTGCTAGACCTCAACACTGTTACTTCACTGAACTTGAACTCGTGACTATATTTGTACTTTTGGGTCCTTTTGGAGCACTTTTAGTAGAATTAACTGACAAATAATAGCCTACACCGATCAGGCGTAACATTATGACCACCTGCCTAATATTGTGTTGGTCCCCCTTTTGCTGACCATACACAACAAACTGCGATGCACTGTGTATTCTGACACCTTTCTATCAGAACCAGCATTATCTTCTTCTGCATTTTGAGCTACAGTAGCTCGTCTGTTGGATCGGACCACACGAGCCAGCCTTCGCTCCCCACGTACATCAGTGAGTCTTGGCCGCCCGTGACCCTGTCGCCGGTTCACCACTGTTCATTCCTTGGACCACGTTTGATAGATACTGACCACTGCAGACCGGGAACACCCCACAAGAGCTGCAGTTTTGGAGATGTTCTGACCCAGTCATCTAGCCATC
>VUQI01062008.1:9720-19813 GCA_015106735.1 Paratilapia polleni
AGAGAAAAAAAAAAAAAAAAAAAAAAACAATTTGAAAAAAACTGAACAAAAAGTAAAACATGAAATAAGATGCAAAACACAAAAACTCCCAAATGGGACACAATCCCAGGTCTCCTCATTGACAAACTTATGATTCACTCCACTGCCTCCCCTCCTCCATCTTTTCACAAAATACTTCATTAAAAAGTCACTCTCTTAAACAAGCAGACTATCCAAAACTACTTATTGGGCATGCCGTGCATGTCTCTGATGCCAGTGGCTACCAAGCAAAGTTAGAAAGGATAGCTTTAAAATATTTTGGTAAGTTTCACTTAATGTTTTTTTTGTGCAACCAGCACTACTTTTAGGCCCACATGAACATTAAAATCAGGCATATTGTCACACAGTGTTGTGAGTACCTGCTGAGCATCTCAAAGGTCTTTGTTAGCACTATCTGGTCGCTTCGTTCTGCGTGCAGAGGGACGGTCCAATTATGAATCACCTGTTCACAAACAGCAGAATACACATGAAGCCACATTTCATCAATCAATATAATTATACAGCAAAGAAGATGGAGCTCACAGCTGCTCTCACCTGCTGAGTCCTCCTCCTCCGCTGCCCCGGCTGCTCGGTCTGCTCTACCTGGATGAAGAGGTACTCCTGATTGGTCAGATCCATCATCCCTCCTGCAAAAGGCCCGGCCACCTGTAGCTTCAGTAAAGCGTTGTCCCGAAAATCAGTCACATTCATTGCTGTGAGACGTGGGCGGTCAAGAGAAAAATGTGGATATGTTGAATTTTTTTTTTGTGTATTTGAAATGAGACTGGCACTAAATCTTCTACAGTCAAGAGCATGATGAAGAAGAGAGGAGCCACACCCAGACTTCATCCTCTGCCCTCATGTCCTTATACTCAAAGTAAAACAAAGCTGCTTCATCTTCCACCCCTCTCCTCTTTGCAGTGGTTTAACGAAACCTATGCTGGGCCATTTGTGAACTTAGAAATCATAACACATGTCTACAATAACTCAGTGGGAAAGGATACAGAAACTCTCTGTGGGAGAGACTGCCAGCATCCTCCAGGGGTTGTCTCGATCCGGATACATGCTGAAGAACAGCTTAAACCAGAATAAAGTCATTAATCTATTTTATAAAGAACATATTTGAAATATGATGTACTATACAGATTCACACATTTTGTATAAAAGTTGGCTTGCTTAACGACAGATGAGAGCGGTTTGTTTTATTTAACGTAATCCAATGAAGAGCACGCAGACCAAGAGGTGATTAGCTGAGGTTCACAGTGAAGCTACAAACCAGCCAGCTGGAGGAAAGTGGTGTCAATGAAATAGTTCTAGCACATAAATCCCTCTAAAACCACCATGTATTTATTTTTGTATTTTTTTGTTTTTGTAGCCGAGTGTGAAGCGGTGGGAATAAGAATCACCACCTCCAAGTCCGAGGCCATGGTTCTGCTGGTTCTGCGTGAAAGCAAAGCTGTCAATTTAGTGCAGGATCTGCTTTCCTACCCTCACCCATGAGCCGTGGGTAAAGACTGAAAGAATGAGATCGAGGGTAAAAGCAGCAGAAATGAGCTTTCTCTGGAGGGTCGTGTTGGCTCAGCCTTCGAAATAGGGTGAGGAGCTTGGTCATTCAGGAGGAGCTCAGAGTGGAGCTGCTGCTCTTCCACATTAAAAGGAGCCAGCTGATCTGATCAGGATGTCTCCTGGGCACCTCCTAGTTGCTGTGTTTCAGGCATGTCATCTGGGAGGAGGCGCCAGGGCAGACTCGGGACATGCTGCAGATGTCATGTCTCTCGGCTGGCTTGAGAACTCTTCGTGTCCCCCCAGAAGAGCTGGAGGAGGCGGCTGGGGAGGGGAGGGGCATCTCTGCTTAGACTGCTGACCCCGCAACCTGGACCCACATAAGCGTCAGAAAATGGATGGATGGAATTATTTTTGCTTTATCTGTCATTAGCGGGCCTTAGAGGTGCCAGCAAGAGTAACTTTCAACAGAGCCAGATCAGCTGTTTTATCAAACTGTTAATCTCTGGGGATGAAAATAAAGCCAACACCTAAAAATGCAGTTCCTCTAATGTCCACTGGGGGCTGGATCCAAAGAATATTTTAATCCCCATAGACTCCCATGTTAAAACCCCAGTTTTACAGCAGGGGAGAAGGCATATCTACAGGCTGGTATGATGGTAAGAATGTTCTGGTCCCTGCAGCTACGCCTCGATGCTCAGCAGGCAACATGTGGACCTCTCCACCATGTTGTGATGCTGATTAAACTGGTTAGTGTTAGCTGACAGGTTAGGACTGCACCCTCTCATCTACATGTGGTCACTTCTGGCTCCCAAACACCAGGATGGCAAACAAAACACCGAACTCCAGGTTTCACTGAGAAATCCATTGTAACCACGGTGGCTAGGACCATCTTTTACATACAGTCTATGACCTCCCTCTGCTTCCAGTCTTTATGCTAAGCTGAGCTAATCGCATCCCAAGTCCAACTTTAATGCACGGACAGAATTATATCAATCTTCTTATCTCATTCTTTCCCAAAATGCTGAGTTATAGGCATAATGTAAATAAGGAAACAAACACATTTTTTGCACAAATGTAAGTTAATTATTTGTAATTAGGTTTTTAAAATCTGATTTTTGTCTTATTATTCAAAAGGTGTCAGTTATTTAGGAGGGAAGTATCTACTTACACTGCAGAGAATGACAAAAGCAAAGATGGTGGCAGTTTTGGAGACTCTGAAGCAGCATCTGGAAAGACAAAGAAGTGGATAGTAAATAAAATAGAATGAGCTTAGTATGATGGGGTTTTAAACCAAGAGGGTCAGGCCCCACCAAGGGGTTGCAAGATTAACCTGCAGCAGAATTAACAATGATTTCTTTTTCTTTCACTAGCAGTTTTTTCTTATGCAGTTTTACGGTTTTATTTCTCTAAAGGATAAAAGCATCATCATATGAAGGGATTAAAGGGGAGGAAAGAAGTTGGGACTCACTTCACACCGTTTGTGAGTCTGAGGCTGAGGCTGAGGTTGAGGTTGTCCAGGGGGTCATACTTCTCTGAGGAGCTGGAGCGGGACAGCGACAGGCTGGTGACCTCACTGCCCAGTCGATATCGCCTCTCCACGTCCAGGGAGCCGTTGTTCCACGGCTCTTCCCCTCCAACAAAGCTGGGGTCGTGTAGGGTCAGGTAGGTTATACTGGAAAAAGAATAATCGCTGTCAGTCACAGCTGGACATCGACCTCGCAGAAATAAACACAACGCTCACAGATCACAGACAGCGCTGACACTGACAAATGTTTCTGCCACCAAAGGTAACTGAATCACTGTAAGAAGGGTTGCACAACCGACTTACAGGATGAGCCGCTTCATTTAATAAAACTGCTAGCGTGCCGTTGTGTCTGTGGCTAACATTAAAAACAAAACATATAATCTCCTTTTTAGGGAAAACATTCTGGATTATAAAACTGTTTCTGTAAAAAGCTTAGAGTTTAACAGATAACACAGCCCCAAAATACTCAGTGCTAAATAAATAAGACACTGGGAAAGAAATGAACATATTCATACAGTTTAAAAAAAAATGTAAATCAGTCATTTAAGTGTGTTTTTTGAAGTTATTTCACCATTTGTATTTCCATAGTAACAGTACTTCATGTAATTCAGTGCTGCCTGTATTACATGTTTTATGTTATAATGTCTTTAATGAGAATGTGTGCTTTTTTTTTTTACTCAATGTCAGTGGAGCTGTTACCAGCCAACAGAGCCCACTCACTTTAAAGCCGCCCAGATTCACTCGGTCCTCCACACGGCGGCATTACGCTCAGAAATGACTGCAATGAGTCTGAACCAGTTTCCTCAGTTCCAGTGTGCTTCATCACTGCCTTGTAAAGCGGTACATCTCAGACAACTGGCAGGATGCAGGCCCACTTAAATGCTGATATAACATTTAGGAGAATTTTTCAGTTTTCCTTCAACTAGTTGGAGTCACTGAAGTGGACGTCTAACAGAGGTCTGAGCTCCAGTTTTGGTGCTCAGTTAAATTCTAGGATTTTATTGTTGTTACTGAGCACTGATTAGCAGGTATCTCTGTCTGTGGATGCAGCTGATAACCAGGCTAGCTAGCATCAGCTGATAACTTAGCACTCCACCCTTTTGTCCAAATATGGTCACTTCTGGCTACGAAAAGCCGACATGGCAACAGCTAAAACTGTAACACTGAGGCTTCAAAATGTGGAGTCCAAAACCAGTGGGTGATGTCACAGTTGCTATGTCCATCTTTTATATCCAGTTTATGGCTTACATGCAGCAGCAGCAGCAAAAGAACTGGTTGCTAACAGACACTAAATGTGGTGGTGGTTTTTCAGGATAATGAGCTGATTAAAGAATGACATGCTTTATTTATATTTTTCACACAATTGTCCATGTAATTATTATTTTTTATGTAATTTCAAGCAGGTTGGGGCTCCATTAAAGAGCCATATTCAAATCAAAAGCATGAGGAAAGACTCGCCTGTCATCTTGCGAGAACCTCAGCAGAGGCGACCTCTCTGTCAGGTTGGCTGAATTCGTTTTTCCTCTGAGGATGTTCACAGCACTGAAGTTATTCCTGAAACTACAAATACAATGAGTTAGAAAAAAGCAGCAGGAAAACGGTGAGAAACTCAGCAAACACAGGGTTTCTAAAATATGATCCCACACAGAAACCCTCAGCTGTCAGTCCAGGTGGCACAAAGGTGGGTGAGCAGCTGGTGCATCTGCACCTGAGGAGAACAATAAAGGCTGTTTGTCACCCTGCTGCTGCATGCAGGACCCTCTTCCTCTCAGCTGGATCTCAACCAACAACCACAGGTACACACACACACACACACACACACACACACACACTGCATTTGTCATCATCTATCATATCATCATATCATTAAAGTGCAGGAAAAACAGTGTAATCCACAGTTTGGGCGAGCCCACAGCGGAGGTGTGGTGAGGTGAGCTGACGTAAACCTTTCTGAAAATGTAAGGTCCCTCTCAGCTGATCTGATAATCTTCAGCCGTTTTAACGTCTGCTTGTCAAAAGGTTTAGGTGCTTAAATCCAGTCTGTGCCCTTCCTCATGACAGAATCAAGCTCTGTTCTTTTATATAAACACATTTTTTCCAACATAATGGAGGTTAATTAGTGCATCATTATGAGGATTAAGAGGCTGGGGGTCAGTTTTGTGACATTTCTATAAGGTTTCTGTTGTACTGAGAGATAATCCTCCAGCTGTAAGACATACCTTCTATTGCTTCTGTTGCAGCAGGCTTTACTGAACACTTCACAGACAGTTTGGTGTTTTGAAGAAATGAATGTGGCAAGTTTGCTGGATAAAGGAGTAGATCACATCTGGGAAGTCTGCTCCATTAATCCCTTTGATACTTTTATACAACCATAAAGAGATTTACTGCATGTCTACAAATGTTTTCTCCCCTCTTTTTTCCCTGATCCCACTCTGATCCTGTCCTCTAGAAGTGACTTGGCAGAGAGATTTCACTTCACCGAGGAGTCTTTAAAGGATATTAAGTCCAGACAGAAAGCAAAAGAAGCTGTACTTAGAAAGAGTTTGTCTTTTTGGGACACCTGCAATGGACAGAAATTATTGTTACTGACCATCTCAAAGTAGATCATATGTTGCTGGAGTTATTTTTTCATTTCAGCAAAACTTCTACTGTTGTTTTGGTTTTTTTTTTCAATCAGTTATTTAATTTCCATATTTCTACTTTGAATAATTTGCCTTAATTAGAGTTTTACCTTCTTTTTTATGAGCCAACGACTGTTTTGGTTCTGAGCAAAAAGAAGAGTAAATAGCAGCAGCCTCCAATGACGTCAACACAAAAGTGCCAAAACCTGCAGTTCCTCTGACGTCCACCAGAGGCTCCAGCAGTGAGTCAGTCCCCATAGACTCCCATGTTAAAATGTCCAACTTTACAGCAGAAATAAACATGTTTACAGCCTGATACAAAAACTCTTTGGTCTCTGTAGCTAATTTCCCCCTTCATAACACCTGTACGGGGGGAGAGTGTTTTTAATAACTCACCTGTTTAAATGACAATTAGGCCTAAAATTTAAGACACGGTCACTTTAACCGACAGACTGGTGCATTTCATCTTGTTTGGGTTTCAGTTAAGGTACTGCTTGTTTTAAGTCTGTTTTTCACTAGGCACATTTATCAGTCCATTTGATACCCCCTGTGATTTATGGATGCATCATATTAACCAACCAAGCTAGCTTGCAAGCAATAGTGTTAAGTGAAAACTCCCCAAGTCTACCTTTTGCATCTAAAACACCAAACTGAGGTCTCAAAACGTCGTCCATAAATCAGTGGGTTATATCATGGTGGCTTCATTATATATCCTTTATGCTAAATCCTGGGCATAAGGCAGACAGTAACTGTCTTTTGCTCTTCATCAGGTATTGAGACAAATATCTGGTACTTGCTAGATATTTTTCACTTTTCTTTTCTCTTGTCTTTTTCAAACTAAACTTAATGGGGGGTTTTTTTGTCCATACTGTCCAGTTCAAAGTGGGGGCCATGAAGGTACTATAGGTGGGCTGTGAGAAGTCAATTAAACACAAAACGTTTAATTTCCAGTTTTTGTCATTTAGTTTAAAGTTTCTTATTTAAAAAAAGAAAGAGAACTAATGAAACAGCCATGGGATTTGAACATGACCAGATATTCTTTATTTTCTGACCTGATTTTGATCCTGAACTCATCTTATATCTCATCACAAGTGAGAAAGAAATACAATGGTGGGCTGGCTGCAGGTGCAGGAAGTAAAGCAGTTAATGGAGGATCTGTTTCAGCAAGCAAATTATTAGAAGATCAAAATGAATCAACGAAAACACAAAGACTCAATCTCGTGTGATGATCAGAGGTGTGACAAAAAGTTTAGTAACTATTAGATCAGCCATCCCCAAACTTAAGACAGCCTGTTTTCAAATGTCCTGTGGCTCTCTGAAACCTTCAGTCTGCACTAATGATCCACACACAGAGGTATGAGCCGTAGACACTTTATCATTTACAACTTTCATTTGTTAATGAAGCCAAAGAATCCCTCACTTTAATCCCAGTAACCTCACAGCCACAGGTTTGAGATTAGCCCCCCCCCCCCAGACAGTCCGAGATACCCACCAACAGCCACACACGTATGTCTCTGTCTGTGTGAGTGGACATAGCCTACGAGGAAAAGGCCTTTTCCATGTATGTTCACATTCCCACGAGGATTTAACCAACAGCGCATGGGTAATATGTTTCTGCATGTGTGGTTTGAATTCTTGTTATGTCTTTACTTCAGATAATCCAGTAAGAAGAGAGAATGAGTGCTAATCTGCTAATTCAACATGCAAAAGAACACTCTTAACCTGAGAAACTCAGCCATGAGAGTGAACCAAAGACGGTAAAGATGTGGGTGTCAGAACCAAAACAAGGAGCTGAAAGATGCTAAAACACTCATCTGAGCGGGGGGGTCACTTCATCCGTTGATGCTCAGTGTGTTTCACATTCCCTGTCTCTGGATTCCTGTTTGGTTTCCCACTTTTGGAATTTTGTGCTTCTTGGGTTTCTTTGCATTTGCCCAATAAAGGTGCATTTTTGTTCTTTACTTCGGCAGCCTCTCTCTGAAACAAGCTGCTTTACCGCCTCCTCCCTTAAAGCCAACTTTCTTCTGATTGGCTGCCCCTTGTAAACAGAAGGTTTGAACAGGAGGTGGGTGGGGCTGCTGTGCTCACAGCTGGAGCTGTGTGTCTGAGATGACCACATTAGGAGATCCCCTCTCACTGACATGATAAACTTTAGCTATCTTTGATTATAAGAGATGTGACAGAGCACAAGGAAAAGCACAATGGGACCAATTTAATATGATATAATAACATCATCATTTCTTATTCCATGTAAATCCTAAAGGCCAAAACTGACAAATTCATTCTGCAAACTTTTTCCTGAAAATGTAGTCAGGTAGGATTATACCATATTATTCTGTGCCGTAAAGCCCAATTAAAACCAATTAGAGCCCCTAAAGTAGCTCTACCCCTCCAATGATGCTTGTATAAGTGGTACCAGCATGAACACAAACACTGGAGGTAGTTACCCGTCCTCCTGTCGAACGGGGACGAAGCCCTCAGTGTGGATGACGCACTGTCCTGAAGGCCGAACTGCAGACTGCTGTAGCTTCTGGGTGTCTCTCCTCTCTGAGATGCCCTCCAGCAGACGTAGTTCACCAAAGTTCCCTGCCACCGCCTCTGGTGACCTCAGGCTGCTCCTGCTCTGATGGCCCTGGGCCGATGTCTGAGACATCTCAATCTCCAGGTTGCTTTTGTTCTCCAGATACATGGTGAGGCTGCTGCAGAGGAGAAAAAGGCTGGCTTTATCCTTTTTTTTTTTTTTTTTTTTTTTTTTTTTTTTAAACCTGAGAAGGCAAATGTAAATGTGACCTCTTATTATTCAAGCTATTTATAATAGTAGTATAAATGTTTAAAACTGACTCATAATGCAACAAACAGTGAATCATTGCTCATGTGAACACACCCCAAGATAATACTCATAGGTGCACCTCTGCATAGTTTATACATGACTAACAAGAATAAACTGAGACACTAAAGTGGAAAATAGTTTTTTCCTGGAAGACATTGAAGTGTGAAAGGATCAGACTTTCCGATCTCAAGGCTTGTTTTAGTGCATTTTGTATGTAGGCATCAAATGCCCCGCTTTCAGTGATATCAGGTCTTAAATGAAACTGCGAGATGTTATCTTTTCCTTGTAGCATTTCTGTCAGCCTCTTCAGTAACATTTATTGTTTCATGCCAGTCGTACCTGTTGGGGAACAGTGTGTTCTAGGTGAGTGGTTTTCAAACATTTTGTGTTCAAGGAAAACCAAATGGGCAAGCCAAAAGTTCAAGTCACACCTGTGGTTCACAGTCTGAGAACCACTGACACTGAGGCTGTGGGGCGAGAAAACAACCAGGAGGAAGAACATGAAGTGAATTTAGGGCCGTGCCATTAATTGTGTTTCAATTTCACTTACAGTTTGGACTTTGACTGATTATTAAAACAAAACAATCAAGCTAAAAATGATTATTTTGCTGCTTTTTTCTCTTTTTTTTTTTTCTTTCAGCTTAACCCATTCCTTTCCAAATTCACTCTGCCAGGCTGCAGCATGTTTAGTTCAGTTCAGATGTATTTATTTTTGCAATTAAATTATAATAAAATACAAAGAAATCCACTTTTTTAAAAGGACACTTTATAGAAAAAGTTCAATTAACCCACATAATTGTACTAACTAAACATGATTTCAGTCATGACCTAAACAACTATTTACAGTTGTGGTCGAAAATTGACACACTTTTCATGGACATGAATGTTGTGGTAATTTTGGGCTTTTATTGATTTCTTTGAGCTGATTTTACAGCATTTATCTTTAATAACTTTAAAAAAAACCAAGAACTGGGTGCACAAGTTTGAATTTATTTTGGATTTTCTCTACATAGGTTCAAAAGTATACATACAGGGTCAAATATATACATACACCCCCACTAATATTTGGTTAAATGTCCCTTAGCAAGTTGAACCTCGACCAGATGCTTTTGGTAGTCATCAACAAGTTTCTGGCATAATTCTGGCTGGATATTTGACCACTCTTCTTGGCAGAATTGGAAGAGTTCATTTAAATTGGTTGGTTTCCTGGCAGAGACCTGGCTTTTAAGCATAGTCCACAAATTTTCAAAAGGGTTGTATTGAATTATGCCAGAAGTTTGTTGATGGCTACGAAAAGGTGCAACTTGCTAAAGGACATTTAACCAAATATTAGTGGGGATGTATGTATACTTTTGACCCTGTGTGGATTAGAGAAAATCCAAAATAATTTCAAACTCAATTCTTGTTTTGTTTTTTTTTAAAGTCATTAAAGATGTATGCTGTACAGTCATTCCACCCTGGAGCAAAAAACAGTTCAAAAAATCATTAAAAGCCCAAAATTTAAAAAAAACTTATGACCACAACTGTATATTTGAGTGGAACCAAGTTAAATGAATGTTGCCTCTTTTTTTTTTTTTTTTTTTTTTTTTTTAG
>VUQI01062009.1:0-10357 GCA_015106735.1 Paratilapia polleni
GGTCAAAAGAGAGGTACAACAGTGAATGTCTACAGCCATCTGTAAAACACAGTGAAGGCTCTGTCATGGTTTGGGGCTGCATTTAAGCCAGTGGTGCTGGGGATCTTCTCAAAACTGATAGAATTATGAATGCAGAAAAGCACCATCAGATTTTGATCCACCATGAAATACCATCTGCAAAGTGTCTGATTGGCAACAGCTTCATTTTTCAGCATGACAATGATCCCAAACACACTGCCAATGCAGTAAAAGCATACCTGGATAGAAAAACACACAGTGGAACACTATCAGTCATGGATTGGCCTCCTCAGAGCCCGGACCTCAACATTATTGAAGCAGTGTGGGATCATCAACAAAAGGCAGCCAACATCCAAAGAAGAGCTTTGAATGTCCTTCAAGAAGCCTGGAGAACTATTCCTGAAGACTACTTAAAGAAACTACAAGAAAGGTTTCCTAAAAGAGTTCAGGCTGTGTTGAAGAATAAAGGTGGTCACACCAAATATTGACTTTCAAGCTTGTTAGAACTGTACAAACTCTTTTTTTTGCCTTATATACTGTATTTCCATTCATATTTGCACTTGTTTCAATAAATTGCTGAACCTGTTTCTCATTTTCCTAGCATAATATAAAAAAATGAGGGGTAGCTCAAGACTTTTGCACAGTACTGTACATACATTGGCAGTAAGATTTAGAGGCCATGCCCAATACTTTTGATGAAATAAAGGTAATACGAATCTTTGCTATTGAAAAGAAGTGGTTGGTTATTCTCAACAGTTCATGTTCTGTTAGTATTTTTAGGCCTGTATTCATTCATTGCGGTATCCTTACCTTAATATTCTGCACTGAAAACCAATTAACGTTTTGAGAGAGTATTTCTTTGCATACCATGCCACTGTTTTTACTGTTTAGGATTCCCTGTCCTATGAATATACATCTTCATATACACTTATAATGAATTGTTCAGTCTTATTTTGTACCAACTAATAACAGCAATCTAATCAGCATTCAGTTTGTCTCTTAGCTTTGACCTTTTGCTGATTAATATTTATAATGCCTGAGTGCTGAGTTCTGGGAAAATGAACTCTGCGCACCTGTAATTTTAACAAATGCTTTTATAGTTGCCAGTATTTCAGTAAAATTCTCTACAATCTAAATTATAATTATTACATGATAACTTGTGGTTTATGATTTAGCTTGCATTTCCATGTGCATGCTTTGCTTGCTTTGTGCTTAAAGTAGTTCACAAATGCACATTAGGTAAATGATTGCTAGTAATTCACTTGGCACATTTTTCCTTTGTAAATAATTAGCAGTCCCTATAACCTTGATTCCTATTTAATCAAGGCTGTCCACACTGTTTACCCTTTTGCACATTCTTTATGGTTATGTTATAAAACACAGACTGAAATCAGAGAATAGAGCAAGTTACAGTATCTAGAATAAGCTGATTAGTTGTTCTTTTATGGCATAATCATAAAGCAGCAGTTAGTGTGTAACAGGCTGTGCTCGGAGTCAGTCTGTGTTTTGGATTGTAACTTCAGTGTGCTTTATGTTGATGCGTTGCATGTCTGCTTGGCTTTCTAATCTCTGGCCTGATTTTGATCTCCCCCAACTTTGTGTTTCTTTTGCCTGCATTCCAGTCAGAACTAAGACATGGTCCCTTTTACTATGTGAAGCAGCCAGCACTCACCACAGACCCTGTTGATGTTGTACCGCAGGACGGCAGGAATGACTTCTACTGCTGGCTGTGCCACCGCGAGGGCCAGGTGCTCTGCTGTGAGCTCTGCCCCAGGGTGTACCACGCCAAGTGTCTCAAACTACCAGCCGAGCCCGAGGGCGACTGGTTCTGTCCGGAGTGTGAGGTACTCACTCAGGAATGTGAATAGTATATTAGTGTTGTAAACCATAGTTAAATCCTATAGTCAAAACTTGTGGTAATATTGGTTTAATCATGTGAGACCAAATGGCAAGTATAGACTGTAAATGACAAAAACGTGTTGTCAAGCCTTCGTATGTTCGGTGCAGTAATGTGATTTAACAGCGTTCATTTCCTCTTGATGTCTTTTAGAAAATAACAGTTGCCGAGTGTATAGAGACTCAGAGCAAAGCCATGATGATGCTTACTATAGACCAGCTGTCTTACCTACTAAAGTTTGCCCTGCAGAAGATGAAACAACCAGGTGTAAGTATTCTCTTACCTCTGTCGTTCTAGGGAATTGATGCTGTCAAACTGATAAAAGAAAACCTTTTAAAGATGGGGTACTGTTTATTCTCATGTTAATTTCTTTTCCAATTGTATGTTCACATACAGTATATCACTTAGATTTTGGCATGTGCTCTTTGCTTGCCAGTTGTGATTTTTAGACTCCTTTTGCAACCAAAAGATACTGTATTCCCATCTGTCATGCCAGATGATCTGTATCCTGAAGTATAACCTGTTCACAAACTGTATCAATCCAGAATGGTATAATATTGATTTGCATGTGCTAATAATAGCATAACTAACAATCATTTTATAATGATGGGCCTGCCATGGCTGGAAACCATGAAAGTAAATATTCTAGCTGGTGGTGAGGATACAGCTGCCCCTTTCACTCTCTTTCAGGATCATCCCCGCTTGTCATCTCGCTCCCCCCATGCAGCTTCCACGCAGAGAAAGACTTTTAATTGGGTAATCAATTACACCACTAACAAGACCCCGTCATGATTTCTTCCTCCACTAGTTTTCCTCCTTCTGTTTGAAGCGGCTTTTAGAGCTTTTAGTAGTAGCATGGTGGTAGCATGTTGGTTTGTGACAGAGGGGTTGGTTGTGTGAAAAGCTTTAGTTTAGTGTAGTGTAGTTTATTTACCTTCACTGTCTTTTCTGTTTACTTAATTCTATAGACCGAACCCTTCCAGAAACCTGTGTCTCTTGAACAGCATCCTGATTATGCAGAGTACATTTTTCATCCAATGGATCTTTGCACACTTGAGAAGGTAATGTGCTAAGCGGTCACAATCATTTGATAGTCTGTGTGTGGAAAAGTTGTATGATTTGACAGTTGAGCATCATTCTTTTGTCACCACAGAATATCAAAAAGAAAATGTACGGCTGCACAGAGGCGTTTTTGGCAGACGCAAAATGGATTTTGCACAACTGTATTATATACAATGGAGGTATGCTGCGTGTTGAGCAAGTGTTAACTAAATTACAGTTATTGTATATTCAAAAATTACATGTAAGATAAATCAGAAGTTAAAACTAATGTACATGATACATGATTATGTTAACAGCAGATAATTAAATTTTGCTCAGATTGGTTAATTTGGATTACATGATCTGTTTATTACAGTGCAATTCCACATAAAGAAAGTTAACAGTAATATTGAATTTTATAAAATAAGTTGTGCCTGAATATAAACAGTTTGATGTAAATGCATGTCCTTATTTCAGGCAACCACAAACTCACAGCTACAGCTAAAGTGATAGTAAAAATCTGTGAACATGAGGTATGTATGTAATTTGAACTAAAAAGATTTTATTTACTTTTCAGTGTGGGTGACTCTATGACAGTTGAAACTTAATTTGGTTATCTTTTGATGTTCATTAATTTGTTTTTGTTTTTTTGTTTTTTCAGATGAATGAGATTGAAGTTTGCCCTGAGTGTTATCTATCTGCATGTCAAAAGAGAGACAACTGGTTCTGTGAGCCTTGTGTAAGCTAGCTAAGTAACCTGAAGTTTCTGTTGATGATGCCATCAAATGTTTTTAACCTATTCAAATGTACAAATCTCTGGAGTACAACTCTGTAGTTCCACTGTTTTACTGTATGTCTGCAGAGTAATCCACACCCTCTGGTGTGGGCCAAACTGAAAGGGTTTCCATTCTGGCCTGCTAAAGCTCTGCGGGACAAAGATGGGCAGGTGGACGCTCGTTTCTTCGGGCAGCATGACAGGTATCAGCCCTTTGCTCTTTAGTTACCTGGACTTGGTGGCATATTACAGTCTTAACACCAGAGACATTATCTTGTTGATCTTCCTCTTTCAGGGCTTGGGTTCCTTTAAACAATTGTTACCTCATGTCCAAGGAAATTCCTTTTTCTGTGAAGAAGACCAAAAGCATCTTCAACAGTGCCATGCAGGAGATGGAGGTCTATGTGGAAAACATGAGAAAAAAGTTTGGAGTGTTTAATTATGCCCCATTCAGGACGCCATACACTCCGGACAATAATTTTCAGATGCTGCTGGATCCCTCTAACCCCTCATCGGCTCCCATCAAACCTGAGAAACAGGAGAAGATCAAGCTGAGCTTTGATATGACAGCATCACCTAAAATCGCATTGACCAGGACCTTGTTGCCTGGGTCTGGGATGGGAGGGAGCACAACAGGACGGCGGCTCCCTCTCACTGACATGCCTCGCTCTCCCATGAGCACCAACTCCTCTGCCCATACAGGTTCAGATGGGGAACAAGAAACAGCAGACAAGTCCCAGACAAAAGCATCAAACAGCCGGTTCAGTACAGGAGAAGAGTCCATGGACTGCACAGGTATTCAACCAGGTGCATTTTAGTGTGTGAGTGCCACTTTAAGTCCTCCCCTATGTATCGTCTGCAAGCAGTATGAAAACTAGTAAATTATAGTTTATAATGCACTGTAATCCAGTTCCAAGCAGATGTCTTTATTGATATATTTATCAGCTACTCCTGTAGTCACCTTTAAAGTGAATCTGGTATATCAACAGATAATGGGTCACAATGTAAATGTAAAACACAACTATGGTAATATAAAACATTTTTATAATTGCAGAAAAATGCTCAACCTCAATAAACTCATAAAAAGTCCTTCTGTCTGCTTATATCTGGATTGTGTCTAATCACATCAGATATTATTTACAAGTATCTCTATCTACAGTCTCACCAGCTCATCCTCGACCAGGTGGTGCAGGTGGTTCTTTGGACAGCCCCAAATCATTTCACTCTCAGCCTCCTGCCATCCCCAAGCAGGAGAAGACACCACAGACAGGAAGCATTCTGAACCTTAATCTAGGTTAATCTTTAATACCTTTGCAATAAAACCGTTATACATGCGAATGTGTTTAATGATGTCGACTCTCTGTAGGTAAATACAAGTTACTATTAAAGACAATGTGTTTAATAAGAGCTTTCTCTAGTGCTGATGCGTGTTTGCACATCCTCTAGATCGAAGTAAAGCAGATATGGACCTAAAGGAGCTAAGTGAAACAGTTCAGCAGAAACAAGGAGCCACACCAGTCCTCACCTCCCCAAAAAGACAGATCAAGAGCCGTTTCCAGCTGAACTTGGACAAAACCATTGAGAGTTGCAAGGCACAGCTGGGTTAGTATTGATGCTATAGAAAGTTGTTACAGACATTTTTTCAGTATTCCTGTGTATTGGTATTATGTGTTAACAGTGCCATAATTGAAATTTTGTTGATTTGCCTTTAATGTTTTGTGTTCTGTCATTTTGGGGCTACTCCTTAGCTACGTCCGGTAACACATTTTATTGTGGTGTGACAGCCTCTTTTGTTGCTTCGCAGGTATTGATGAGATCTCTGTGGATGTGTACAAAGGCGTTGAACACAGTGACTCAGAAGACACTGATAAATCTGACTCCAGTGACAGTGAGTATGCCAGTGACGAGGAGCAAAAGACCAAGAATGACCAAGACACAGCACCCAGTGAGGAGACCCAGAAGGAACCTATCAAAACTAAAGTCAAAGACCAACCTTCCCCCAGCAATGAAGAGGAGGGTAGAGCTGATTTGCTTGTAGCAACTGAATCAGCAGCTGGCGATGCCAGTGCAACAGTGTCAGATGCTCAAACTAAAGACAAAATGAGCAGTGAATCAGAAAAAGAGAGCCCAGAGAAGAGCAAAGCACCTCCAGAATCACCTGTTCCCAGAGAAAAGTCTCAGGTGAAACAAGAGACAAAACAGACTGTGCCAGTAGAGGACTCTGACTCAGAGAGGGAGCTGGTTATTGATCTTGGAGAGGAACAAGGTGGCAAGGAAAGGAAGAGGAGCAGAAAAGACGGCGCCACTGTTAAAGATCCAACTACTGGTAAAGTTGAAGGTGACAGTTATACTTTCTCTGTGTGTCCCACTAGAAATCGTATAACACTTCATGTTATATTCATTTTTGTGAAAACTTTAGCAACTTTGTACAGGAGAAATTGGTAAATAAGATGTGATCTTTTCCTGTAGGTAAAGCTCCAATAACGTTGACGCCCCCATCTCAAAACAGCACAACGCCTTCCACGCCATCCAGTGTTTCCATGCAGTCCCCTGTGGCCATTCCTGTCACTGTGGTCTCCTTCACTGCTCCCTCTCCTGCAACCATTAGCCTTGCATCTGTGTCCAGTGCTGCTGCAACACCCCCTCCTTCCACTTCCGCCTCCCCGACACCAGCTTTGAAGAAACAGCGCCCTCTGCTGCCTAGAGAGACAGTGCCAGTGGTACAGAGGGCTGTGGTGTGGAATCCCACTGCTAAATTTCAAACTTCCTCTCAGAAATGGCACATGCAGAAGGTGCAACGTCAGCAGCAAAACCAACAACCTGTGGCAACCACACAGTTGCAGGCGTCATCTCCCAGGCAAGGCCAGGCACAAGTGCTGACCCACCCTCAAGGAGCTGCAAATGGCTCTGCAGCAGTCTCTTCCTCTTCAGCACAACAGTCCTCACAAAGCACACGCTATCAGACCAGACAGGCAGTTAAAGGTAAAAAAAACAAGCTTCACAGTATCCAAGTATTGACCTAAAACTGTGTGCCACTCAGTAATGTCAAGATTCCTTCATGTAAGAGTGATTAGAAAATGTATAGTGCTAGATATCAAATCAGTTAGAATATTACAATTTAACATTTACAGTACAAATGTTCTAGCTACATGTTTCACCATCTGAATAATAGTGTTTCTTATTCTAGCTGTTCAACAAAAAGACACTCCACTCAGCACTTCCACGTCGGCTGTTACCCTGGTATCCAGTAGCCCAGCTTCCGTTGCCATGATGGCAGCATCAAGTTTAGGCACAGCTGCTGCACCTTCACCAGTGGCAACAGACCTGTATATCCCCACTGCCTCAGCAGATGTGGCTGCAGACATTGCCAAATACACAAATAAAGTTAGTGCATATGTTGTTTGACATTTGCCTTGTGAAGGGCCAAGTCCACAGGATTTAGCACTGACTGGCCATCCCCTTGCAAGTGCTGTCAGTAGTTGGTTTTATGTCTTCATTGGAAACACTGCTGGGGTAGTAGTAATACATGAGATACATTAGTACTTGACAGCTTTAAAGCTACATATTTAGTGACAGCTGCATTAAATGGAACTTAAAGGTGACAAGAACCAACTTTGTGTTGTTAGTCAGTATGGGTAAGAAATAGAATATGTTTTTTGAATGAGACATCTTAATAAAATTGTCTTCTCTCTTTCAGATAATGGATGCAATCAAAGGTACAATGACTGAAATCTACAATGACCTTTCCAAAAATACTTCAGGGAATACAATAGCAGAGGTAGGTGTTTACTCTTGGTTGAAAATGATTCATCTCACAACAGTGGCTTTGCATGTAAACATTTTCTTATCCTAGTATTCCTTTTGTCTTTTTCCTACAGATAAGGAGACTGAGGATTGAAATAGAGAAATTACAGTGGTTGCATCAACAAGAGTTGTCAGAAATGAAGCACAATCTTGGTGTGAACTTTATCAATCAGCTACTAACTGTGCAGTCCTCTTTCCCTCACACTGTACAATTAGTTCTACTTGTGTTTGGTCATGCTTGTGTTCTTCAATCTAGAGTTGACGATGGCAGAGATGCGGCAAAGTCTGGAGCAGGAGAGAGAGAGGTTGGTGACTGAGGTGAAGAAACAGATGGAGCTGGAAAAGCAGCAGGCAGTGGATGAGACAAAGAAGAAACAGTGGTGTGCTAACTGCAGGAAAGAGGCCATCTTCTACTGCTGCTGGAACACCAGCTACTGTGATTACCCCTGTCAGCAAGCCCATTGGCCAGAACACATGAAGTCTTGCACTCAGTCAGGTAACAGTGTGTGGCAACACTAACATGCTGCTGATGACAAAAACAAAGACTGTGTTTTCTTATGGTAGTTCTTAACCCTCCCTTCAAATCTCCATTTGCTTGCCTGTATAACCACCATTCATTTCATAGATGTAATGCATTTTTTCCACTTTTGCTTTATTTGTAGCCACAGCTCCACAGCAAGAACCCGAGGCTGAGCCAACAGCAGACCTCCCAAATAAAGGTTTAGGGCAGACTACCAGTGGCCCAACCTCTGTCAGAGACACACCAGTCTCTGCATCATCAGACAAAGACTGTGACACAGAGAAGAGCACTGACAGTGTTGCTGTCACTTTATCATAAACCACGCTTAACCATACTTGAAAATGTAAATGTATATAGTTTTTTTCTCACTACAATAGTATGTCTATGTAATTTGTTCTGTTCAACAGCCTTTTCCAAATTGATAATGAAAAAAATCAAGTTATTTTTTATTTATATTATTTGTTTGCCTTTCAGGCCTCACATGCTTTCCTACTGCAAAGTGGTGTGAAACAAGACAGGCAGCAGAGAGTGCGGCAGTTTGAAAAAAGCTATATATACAATCTATATTCTTGCACTCTCTTGCTGGTCTTTATAGAGAGCTGTCAATATAAAGATCTTAAGAGCATGCTTGAGTGTCATAAAACATCAGTCGTGTAATGGACAACAGTTAAACAGTTTATGACTAGAGAAATGTAACCCATGTTAATGGACCACCTCAGCTGTAGATTAGAGGACTGCTGACAGAAGTGTCTGTAAATTACTTATTTTGTATTTTGTGTTAATTTATTTGTTATTCTATTGTTGCCTGTTGTATACTGCAAAGAAAGTAAAAAATACACACATTTTAAACCAGCTGTTTCTATGATTACAAAAACTTTTAATGGTCTCTAAAGTTGAGAGGAACTTTAGGGGGTGGGTGTATGTAAATGTTATGACTGTAGTAACAGAGAGTTACTACTACTAAGTAAAAGAGTTCTGACTTAAGTGAATTTCAAATATCAGCTCATAACCACAAGCTCTCTGCAAACAGGCAGATCCTAGGACGAATATTCAATATATTGCGAAAGCTAACTTAATAAAATCCCCTAAGTTTAGGAAAAATCACTCTTTCCAATAAAATAAAATCCCATACTTTTGCCGCCGTTTAAAGATGTTCATGTATTGACTGAGCGTCAAACGTGGACTCACCAGCATTGTTTTCTGCTTAGTGTCCCTCCCGTCCAGTGGGGGCGCTTTAAACACAAAGCGTTTTGTGTAAACCGTCAGCCATCTGCCGCAGTCAGTTAGCTCCAACGGGAATGGAAAATGGAGGACTGACCTAAGAAAAATCGAGGGCACATCGTCGGCATTTATAGCGTATGGGTGGGTAAAATGCAATAATTTAATTTAATTTAGTTGCGCTGTATTGATTTTTTGTGGTATGCGTTCGTGTTTTTGTGTTGTAATGCTGCAAAGAGTGTCTGGGTGCAGGTATCGGAGGCGAGGTTGAACGTGATTCGTTTGACGTTAGCTTGGGTACAATTAGGTTTTTAAATAAGACTTCGTTTGTTTGTTTAAAAGTTAGTTTTGCTACAAAATAAATGTATTACATGGTTTGTTGTTGCTGTATGTGGGTTTGTATTTTTGAGGGTTGCTTAAATGCCAGTGACTTCAGGTTGAGTTCTCTGATAGCTTACCCATGCTCGTTGTGCATGGGTAAGCGTTGCAGGGTTAGCTAAGCTTGCTGGCTACAAGTGCGCTTAATACAACACGCAGTTTCATGTTGGAAAACGAAACAAAGAAACGACTAGAAGAGACTAATGTGAAGGTGGGTTCAGAGTTATAGAAAAAGTTGCGTACTGCTTCCCGCCGAATATTTCAGCGCCGTTTGTGCCACTGTGTTTATAGTTCATGTTAGCTAATGGTTAGTAGCTAAGTGGTTTGGCGGAATGTTGACTGTTTTGTGGCCATCACTGGCAATGTGGGAAGGAGGTATCTGCTACCATAGTATGCTAACTTTCGTTTTGCTATCTTAAATGTCTGTATGTCATTTTCCAACAATATTCATGTGACAGAGTGGTATGCTGTATTGTAATGGAGAAATTAGATTATATCATGCGCCCTAAGGCCGTGTGCAGCCTCCTTGTAAGTGTCGCGCAGCGAGTGCTGGACACCAGTACGTCTCGTCCAGTGACTGTTACGAGAGAATACCGTAATGCATGTCTTCTGTACATGTCAGAAAGTTGGTTTTCTGTTTAAGTATACGCAATATTAGGTTTTAATGTTAAATTTGATCTTCGTCATGGCCCCTCCCACCTTCCTT
>VUQI01062010.1:0-12026 GCA_015106735.1 Paratilapia polleni
TCGGACCACACGGGCCAGCCTTTGCTCCCCACGTGCATCAATGAGCCTAGGCCGCCCATGACCCTGTCGCCGGTTCACCACTGTTCCTTCCTTGGACCACTTTTGATAGATACTGACCACTGCAGACCGGGAACACCCCACAAGAGCTGCAGTTTTGGAGATGCTCTGACCCAGTCGTCTAGCCATCACAATTTGGCCCTTGTCAAACTCGCTCAAATCCTTACGCTTGCCCATTTTCCCTGCTTCTAACACATCAACTTTGAGGACAAAATGTTCACTTGCTCCCTAATATATCTCACCCACTAACATGTGCAATGATGAAGAGATAATCAGTGTTACTCACCAGACCTGTCGGTGGTCATAATGTTATGCCTGATCGGTGTATGTTAGGTATTCTGGATAGAAACTAAATTGAAAAATGACTTTGTATACATACTGTGAACAAAACATATGATTTCTTTGACCACACCAAAAATCTTTGTGTCAGGATCGGTAGTGGAAATGAGGAAGTGCAAACGCCCCTCTTTAACTTTTCCCACACAGATTTATCCTGTTATTTGGGGGTTCAAACCTGCGATGCTACAGTCACAGACCATTAAAGTGAGCTGTTAGCAGCCAGTTATAAGCAAATCTGGCAAACGGATGGCGTGTTCCACCATCCAACTCTGCCACTAATGCTGCAGTGGCAAGTCGGAGCAACAGTGTGTAGTGCAGCTTGCTGCAGTGACAGCAGCATGTGTAGTTCAGCTGACAACAATAGGCAGCGGCTCCCGTATCAATGTAACATATATGGATGACGAACTTACTGTACATGTTTTGTTTTTGATTCTACCCTTGTCATCTTATAGCAGCTGTTATATTTCACAATAATACCACAGTTAGCTAATTGAGTTAATTTAATTTGTGGGGCCACCGCAGTCATGGGAGCATGTTAGCCCACTAACTTAATTTAATTTTGCATCAAACTTTTATCCAAAGTTACATTTGTCACTGCTGTTGGAGCAACTGAGAACTGCACAGGCTCCTCCTGATTTCCTCGACTTTGTTGTCAGATGTAGCATGACATAATTAGTAAAAGTAGAAAACTGTACACTTCTTAGGAACGCTTGCATTCATACAAAATCACATTGTAGGGAAATGCCGGAATACTGATTTGTCTACCCTTACTTCCCCTGATTTGCACATAGACATATGTGACTTGATTTCCTGGCCTGCTGTCCCCTCTATCCCAGACTCAAAGACATAACAGATACACTGTCCAGTCTCACCTGCTCCAGTTTTCTGTTGAGCTGGCCCGGGTGCGATCCCACCGAGGGAAACAGTTAGAACGCTGAGACCTCCGAAGTCCTGTGTGGGATGCTGGATGACCCTGGGGTGGCCACTGTCCACCTGGAGCACAGTGGCTGAGCCATTCTTGACAAGCTGGAGCGTGTGCCACTGGCCGTCTGACAGCACCGCGTCTCCCACGGTCCGCTCCACCTTCCCCGCGACGCCGGCATCTGAGGTATAGTGGATGTTGCCATTCCTCAGCTGACAGAGCAAAGAGGGGAGTTTGGTTATTTGCTCATAGCTCAAAGTGGGTAAACAGATGAACTTCAGGTGCTTGGATGGAGTGAGCTTGAATAAAAGCATGTTTAGATTGGGAACAAAAGCAATTTAAATGCATAAGAACAGGATATGTGATACAGTGATAATCATCTGAATCTGCATACTGCTATTATTCTTAATGCCAAGCATACAATAAAAATACTATTTGAGGAAAGTCTAGATAAACAATGGTTAAAACTGCAGTTTTTTAGATTAATGCAATAAGTTATCATGTCAGCATCAATCATGACCGATGAGAGGAAGTCTTGTCTCAGTCCCCACAAAACTACCACCACAGTGCTTTCAGGCTCTGGTCGGAGATTGAAAACAAAAATGCAGCCGGATCCTCATACAATAAATCTTTCTCCCACTGGGACACACTACAGTCAATCATGTTCTCACGACTTGTGTGTGTAGCTACAGTCATTCAGCCAGAAGACGATCAGAAGCTTGACTACAACAAATTTAGAGAAAACACACTCATTCAAATGGCCACAAGAGAAGGCTCTTTACCAAAGAGGGATGACGATTGTGTTTTTAAATGAAATTAATCAAGCTCACTTTGGCACGGAGAACAAATTTGTGGCTTACACTGTGTATGGTATTCTCATGTGTTCTCCCCACTTCGATGGAAAAGTAATCCTGCCCTCCTCCCCCAAAATCAGCAGTGATAAGTCGCTTCCGGAAGAATTGATTTAAAAAGGGAAAAGTGGAAGTCTCCCAAGCCAAAGAATACTAAGAGCTCTAAAGCTGGAAAACCAATCACTGGGTTTATCTATTAAACATCTTGCTTTTCATATCTCAGTTTATATAGTTCTCTCTCAACATATGTACACCCACAGTGTGTATTCCCCTACTGCTCCTTTTTTTAGGTTTCAGAGCACTTATAATACTTTTCTGGTCTGTTTAGGAAGCTGTGATGGTGATTTGATGAGCACCAGAAGCCGCTCACTGGCGGAAAACAAAATCATAAGAGAGAAAGCTTGATGCTGAAGTGGGACCAGGCTGATGGTGCTGAGACTGTGGGGTGTCTACAAGGAAACTGAAGAGTATGAATGAATGCTCAGGCTTCTTTGGGCAGCTGCCCAGGATCAGGCAAAGGGAGGAGGGGGTGCTGAACAGGACGACTGGAGACTCGACTAAGAGGAAGGTGGCCGAGAAAGACCAGGGTAGTTTTCCCATAGTTTATACCAAAAGAGAGTGGGGTGTAACACACAAACAGATATTACTTAGATGTGTTTAGGATACAAATGTTCAAAGTGTCTTAACCTGTTGGTGATGCAACATATTGCCATATTGGTGATGTGCAGCTCTGTCATATCAAAATAAGCTGGTATGTAGGTGCTTTGGGGTGGACTTCTGTTAGACATCAATGATGGACTTTGTTTATTTTGGTAAATGGAACATCTATATATTAAACTTATCTATAATCAATTTAATCATTTTACCACAATTAAACAGATCCATGCCTTTATTTCTTAGAGGCTGGCCTTCCTTTCTAATTTCCTCTGTTTTATATTTTATTCTTTTCTACTAAGAAGCATCCAGGACTTCTGATCATATTTGCTACTTATTTAGTGTTCACAAATCCCAGTGAACGTTTATACTGGATGAAAGCAGAACTTGGAAAGCTTTTACTGTGAAAAACATGGAGCATTTAATTACAAGAAACAATCAAAAGATGCATTTAATTACAAAGAAAGACTGTTGTTTTTACCTGTGTAGTTGAGAATATAAATTCTAAATATACTCTATTTGCAGCCACAGCTATTTTGCTATTCTCTTTTATTTGGAAATTTACTGTATGCTTCTTCATGCATTGCCAAGTCATTAAACACAAACACACAAGGCAACCTTCCTCACCTTAACAGTGGTGTAGTTGCTGCTCTCCTGCACATGCAGCAGAGTGCCAGTCTTGCTGCGTGTCCTGAACTTGACCTCCAAGCTGCTTGGACTGACGGGCTGAGAGGTCGCTCCCTGCAGAGACCGTCTCAGCAGGACGTCACGTTTCGGGCCCTGCTTCAGGGTGTAGTCCAGGCGGCCTGTGCCATCCAGAGACAGGGCGGTGTCAGCTGTCATGTCTGCGTGAGGAAGACAGAAAATATCTTGTGTAACTTCACAAACATTTCATGGACGACTTTTAAACTTCCATTTCCACTCTGCTCCTGGCGGACGGTCAGGTACAAATGATTTTCCTAATCCGACTGCCATAACCACAAATTGGTCCTTCCATTCTCACCAGCAGTTACGGATATCTTCCCATAACATCATCACCATCATCATCATCAGTCTCCAGAACAGCCTGTGTGCCATTGAGCAAGATAATATTTTCTAATAGAGTTTAAATTAGGAAAAGAATTGAACATAAATGCCTAAAATGAAAACCACAGGACATCTCATAATTACTTAGTGTAATGGAAAGAGCGTGAATTTTATGTGCTTATCAACTCTAAACCTGAGACATTGCTAATTGTATGATATGATTTAATTTTATGAAGCTGCAAGCGTTTTGGCATATTTCAATTACTGTAATGAGAAGCAATATGAGTCCTCTTGCTAATACACTATTAAAATATTAGTATATTAAATATAACTTTCTAGATGGGTAACAATGAATGACTGTGGAAAGGAAAACGGGGTTAACAGTCACTTATAAGTTTCCTATTTTAAAATGTGCTTAAAAATAACTGCACAGAAAAGAATTAAACAAATTTTTTTTTTATCAGATTCTGTGCTAATACTTCACTTCAAGTTTGACTTCAAATATTTTTAACATTAATTTCATTAAGAAAGGTGACATACAAATTTGGGCTTATAAACTTGACTTAACAGGAAAACTTTAGATGCAGAGTCAATAACTGATTAAACTATAGCACGTTAACTATGTTGTGCTATCCAGCTGGATAACAGAAAGTTCTACAAAGGAGCAAAGAGCAGTGAGAAAGGAGCTGATGTTACAAATATATATTTTAAATGAACAAAGTGATTGTATTGTCACCAATAAGCTAGCATGGTGACCTATTGTGGCTAGAAACTGCTACCATGTTCTGAGCTGGCTAGGATGTTAGCACTTAGCTTTCTAGCTAAGGTACATCAACAGTTAGCCCTCTGACTCACTAATAGCTCAGTCACACCAGAGTAAAAATAGGACGGCAACCTCCTTGTGACCAGGATAAATCGGGGGTAGCCCGGTGACTGCACTGAATTTTCTTGCAAGTACTTGCAGCAACCAACTGTTGCCCAGAGGTTGAGCGTGCAACACCCTCAACCTCTGGGCGACCACTTTTTGATTGCGAGGTGAGGCAACCTGTCTCCAAACAAGTGCAGCCCAACTGACTGCAATCATTTTCAGACAGATTGGAAAAGGTTTTCCAAATAATTGCTGTCTAATTTATAAACGTAGACAGATTACCAACACATTGCAATCAATCTGAGTCTGAGTCTGCACCGATGAGTTCAATTCATCTGTGATACCTCTCTTTGCAGTAGGGAGTCTACTCAACTGGTTGCCAGCTGGTCGCATTCCTCTATAAAAGCAAGGTTGCCGAGTGCCTATATCATTTTGCAGTTAAATTGCTGTCCTGCAGCAACTATGTCACTATTGGATGAGAAATCTATGCATTTCTGTTTCAAATCTCTGAGGTTCTGGCTGGATTCTGAATGTAAGCAGTTAATGCGAATTTCTGTTTGAAGACGGCAACTGACTGTGAGTGGTTGCAGACCTGGTCCCTTCAAAGAAACCATTACAAAGGCAACATGATCGCAAGTTCATTGCACACGGTCACAATAATTTTGGTCGTTCCACTGTTTTACCTAGTGTGCCTGTAGCATGAGCTTCTAGGGCCAATTATTTCGCAAGAATGTGAGGATGAACCTTTCTGAGCTACAGTACGTTCAAAGGGTTTAACAATGTGATTCTTTACACGTCTTTTAAAATCTTAAATTAACCACAAGACCAGAGTCTATATGACACATGTCACTGCAAAGAGGACGTGTCCACATTTCATTCACTGCACGTCTTGTTATTATTTATTTTTTCTTTCTTTCCAGAAGACAATACACATGGCACTGAGAAAGCCTGCTCCATATGTACTAGAAGAAAATGTCTCTCATTCCTTCTTCGTGCCAGTAAGCAAACCAGCAGATTTCCCACAAAATCAAACCTGATGGCAAACAGGGAAAAGCTCGCAGTAATGATCTTGTTTGTTTCCAGTAACAATATCAAAGTCTCTGAATAAATCTGGTAATAATTACCGGTAATACTGCTAAACATAATGTTGCACCTTACACAGTAGCAATAAGTTGCTGTCAGATCTCATGTGTCCCAAAGGGTTTTCAGTCTTTTTTAGCTCTCTGATTTGAGTCTAACTTTTTTCTGTAATAAAGTACACAAATGCTTTGAAATGAAGCTCAGAACCCACCGATGAGTTCTATATTAAGCAACATGGTGCAGTACGATGACTCGGGAGGGATAATTCATAAATAATCATGGCAGAATATTCCTTAGTAAGTGCAACCTCAGCAGAAAAGAGACACTTCAAAGACATATACTTACATTTCTCACAGAATTTGCCAGTGAAGCCATTCACGCACTGGCACTGCTGCCAAGACCAGTGGTCCACACAGGTGCCCCCATGTCTGCAGGGGCTGGTGGTGCAGGCTCCTTCCAGTCTCGGACATCTACGGACACAACGACAAACAAACTGACAATCAAACAGTCAGTTTGACAAGTCAGCAACGCAGTCGGCAGCCAGGGGGTCCGCGGAAAAAAAAGCTCCAAAAACAGGAGCAGATGAGTTGTGATTTCTCTTCCCGTGCGGCAATACAAAAAACCCATAAAGAACCCCAGAGAATTAGCATATTAAAAGATCTGTCCTCGCCTCACTATTCACCAGGAAGACAGAGAAGAAAAAAATTGTCTCTGGAATTCTGCAATTGGTTTCCCCCGTCAAAAATCTGCCATTTGTACTTAAAAAAAAAACTACATCTTTTTAAAAACTCCTGAGAGGGTTTGAAAGTGTGAACAGATGTCCCACAGCGAGAGTCGATGAGGTTAGAAAAGACGGACAGATGGGAAGAAGAGGAAGAAGACGAAGAGAGGCTGAGAAGCAGGGGTAAGGGGGGAGAGGTTGGGATGCGAACCTGTCAAGGATGCCATGCGATGCCAGCGCCTGACTGGGCTCCAGCGGGCGGCCGTTGACGGCAAACTCCATGATGCAGCCGACAAAGTCGTGGGTGGCGACCTGACCGCGCCGATGAAGGACGGGTTCTATTGACCTGACGCCTCCCACTGAGAGCCTGTTGGGCTGCACGTCGAGGATCCTGCACACACACACACACACACACAGATAGATGAACAGGAGTGCACAAAGACTTAAAATGGATCAAGACACAAAAGAACATATGAGCAGAAATCCAAAAGCTCAGAAATGCATTCAAGAATTAAAAGGTATGCGCACACACGCATTCACATACTCAAGCTTGCACAGAAAGACACTGTGGGTCAGTGAGTTTCACAACAATATGGTCCCAAGACCCTTGCAAAATAAACCTTTGCCGATCTCTGTGGCCCTTCGTCATCTGCCAAATCTCTCTTCTCTCTGTCACACATACACACATATACAACACACACACACCTAAAAACACACAGAAAAACATGCAGAGTCTCAAGTTTTCACCCCACAGGGCCTGACTCAGAGCTGGCTGTGTGTAAAGGCACTGATCATCCAGTAATTTAATGAAGGTTTACATCATATATTGCATATTTACAACAGATGACTTCATTCTGACTTTGAGTCATTTGTGTAGAAATATGTAAGAGAAAGACATGCAACATTTTAAACAACTTGCACACATCAGGAGACTTTGACAATAACACAGTTAAAAAAAAAAAGAATAGAAGCTTTGATTTGCTATAGGTCATTATACTTTTTATAATACTACAGCATTAAGGAAATTGTACTGCAATGTAAAGAATAAAACGTTCAAACTTTAACCAGCACAACCATGAAAATTCTGAAAACATTATACAAATACTATTTGAATGAGAGTAAAGTTTAATTCTATGCTGCAAAGTTTTAGTATGACTTATTAGACTTAGAAGCCCACTGTCAAACTAAAGCCCAGCAATTAATCTTATGTTGAATCAAAAGCATTGCCTGATGAAAAATAGTTAAGGAAAGACAAAAATATAAATTTCTGCTTACTGTTATAAGACTTCCCACTAATCTGCAATCATGGATCATTTAACTCCTTTACAAAATATCCAAATTAAACAAAGGGGGGAAAAAAAGGTTTTAAGTTTAACCTGACAAATGACAGTTGAAACATGAGCCGTTTTCCCATTTTCTCATGAACTTTAACATGAACACCGGCAATATCAGGAGAATGAAGTTGGGACGTTGGACAATATTTTAGGCATGTTCTCACTACTAGAAATACTCAATTTTGTTTAGGCAAGGGTAGTGCCTGAGTAGAGCCTGCAAGGCACATGGCATGCGCAGGATTACTGTGAATTCACCAATTACCTGCCCTGTTCTCACGGGAGCTCAACTGGACAGTACATGGACTTTGTACTAAGGAGGTGGCAGGGTCATGACTGATCCACCAGAGTCTGACGAGGTAATGTCTAGAAAAGTTCAAGGATCCATTACATGTGCAAAAGCTGCAGCACTTACAGCAACATTTTAAAACCATAAAGAGTTGGAATTCACTGATCATCATCCACTGATGAGAAATGCAATATGTGTTTAATTAAACCTCTTGATTGTGTGGTGTTGATTCACTGCAGAGTGCAATGCAACAGCTGTAAAATATTAGACAAATATGTTCATACCAGGTACACAAAACCTTTTGGTTATGTATGACTTTCCATTATTTTTACAGTCGTGAAAAATTATTCATCAAGTTTTCCAGTCCTTGGAAGTGAAACTGTCAGCAGTGCTTTCATGTTTACAGTTTGCATGGATTATAGAAACAGCTGTTCCATGTACTGTGTAATATATGTATATATGTGTGTGTGTTTGGGTGTGTGTGCTACTTTCTTACCAGTCAGTGTGTACGGCCACGTTGCTCACAGCACAGTAGCCTGGTTCCTGGTCATCACCACACAGGTCCACGGTCAGGGATGCAGCCTGCATGATGACAAGAACACACAGACGCTGCTGTCACGTGTGATTCGCTTTAAGAGTAACAGCTGTGAAGTTACACTGACTCATACAATTATTGTTCAGGGAGGAAATTACATTTAAGAAAAAAAATGTTCCTGGAAGACTGTGGTTGACAAAAACGCCAACAAGATGTGTCACTCACTATTATTTGTGGTGGGGGTGGGCCATAAAATCCTCAGTCAATATCAGTCTATCAGTCACTTTCTATTTTTTAAGAGATTTTTTTTTTTTTTTTTGCTGGAATGTGGAAAACCCCCTTTCATTTTAAGCTTAAACACTGAACACATTTTACATTTCCAGTTTTATTTGAACAAATGTATCTGCATTTCTTTTGTTAATGGTCAATTTGAGTGCATTAAGCAGAACAGGCACACATGCTAACGTATGTACAGGTCATGCAACCATTTATCTGAATTATGAGTTATTAATGGAGCAGTTTAACATTTTTGATAATATATTTATTTGTTTTCTTGCTCAGAGTTAGATGAAAGGATTGACTTATGACTGATTGGATGATTAGTTTATATATCTTCATTAAATATAAGACAACCGAAATCCACTTGAGGGTGATTCCAAAAGCGAGTCAATCGCCAAACTGCCATGTTAAAATGCCCACTTTTACAATAAACATGTAGTAAACCTGGTTTTGGTCTTTATAGTTAACTTTCCCCTTTATGTCAACTGTACATATCGTGAATTTTTATTTAACTCGTTTGTTTAAATTGCCCTGACCTCTATAAACACTTTCCTGATGAGTTTATGGGCTCAGCCACTCATTTTGGGTTATACTGAGTAAAACATTAAGTCCATTGTGTAATTTCTGGTCAGTAAATAAGTGTTAAAAAGTTGTTAGCCAATCAGCGTGTGGTTTCGCAGTCAGTTCCGCCCCTTGCTTGTCACATCTGGTTTCAAAACACCAAGATGACAATGGTGAAAAGGATCATCTGAAGGCTTCATTAACAGGACTTCACAAACCAATGGGTGATGTCACTGTAGCTGCATCCATCTTTTATATAAAGGCTATCGGTTATATCCAGAAGCTGTTTAGCTTAGCATAGCATAAAGCCTGGAAACACATGACAAAACAGTCATAAGTCTGTCAGAGGGTCACAAAATCCAGCAACAGCATCTCTGAAGCTCAATAATCAAAAGTTTCTCTGTTTTCTGCTAAGCTAAGCTGTCTGATGCTGGTAGAATCATATCTAACTTATAGATGCTAAAGCGGTATTAATCTTCTGTCTGTATACCAGATGGTGAAAAAGTATTTCCCAAAATGTTGAGCTATTTCTTTCTTCTAAAGATGGCAACAGCTGTGTAATTAAACCTCATAATGTGACAATGAATGGCAGGGACAAAGCAGTCTCATGGAGGCTATATGCTTATTGTTTAAAGTTTCAACAGTCACAAGAGGACCAGATCCTCAAATCAATCTTATTTCCTGCCTGATTCCCTGCCTGAAGTAATTAGAGATTTATTGTTTGCATATCTTTAGGACTAAAAACCCTTGAGAGTTTGTCAGAATAAACATTTTCTCACGCACTGTTGGCATATCTTTAGTCATTGTGCCACCAGCTGAGGGTTACTTTACCCAACTGAATTACAGTATTTGTTCCTGAATATTTGTGTTGCTAAGTCCTGTTCAGTGGTCAGTGTGAGCTTTGTTCACCACAAGCCATGTAGTTATTTTTCATCATTTCATCAGCATTTGATGGGAGAGCGGCATAGAAATGCCATACATTACAGCAAACGTTTCCTATTTCCCGTTAATGGTACTAAAGCTTTTGGCCAGATGTGGGTTATTCTCTTTTCTCTCTCTGTGCTCCGAGAGGGAACGACCCGACTAGGAAGAAAAGAAATGGGCTGGTGAGGAAACTGTCCGGAAAAGTGTGTGAAAGTGTTGAAAAACCAGGGCAATCACGCTCCACCTCTCCTGGAGCTTAAGTAAACACGGACCACACCGGCTCGGATCTCTGACACAAATCATCGAGGGGAGCACGACCCCACCACGCACACGCACAAGCCCAGACACACACTATTCAGTACACTTGTGTCACACGTGAGTCAGACACACAAACACAGAATCAAAATGCAGAGACAAGAGTGAGTCGAAGAACAACAGAACTCATTTGTCTCAGACACATTTGTGACTCTGAGGCGCCATAAAGAACATCAGAACCACATAAACATTTTATTAATGTCTTTCCTGTGATCAAAAGCACTGCAGCCATGTTTCTGCGCTCACTGTCAACTGTCACAAACTGCGGAGGAGGAATTATTTCTCAAAAGAAACCTTAGAAAATTAAGAGCGAATGCATCACAAAAAGATGATGAGTGTGTTTTTCAGCTTGGCTAACACTGGAGGAAATTTGAAGAAAGCACCACTGGAGATCATTGTTTTCCCCATGACTAATACAATGAGGGGGGGCCACAGCATTGCTCTCTGTTGTGGTTCATGAGCTGAGTAACATTTGTTTTGTGCTTGTTTCTAGGACAAATAACTCACTTAATCAAAAACTTAATGATTTGCTGCTGGTGCTAATCAGCAGCAGCGAGACCTAAACTGTCAAACTAAATTTGCAGACATCATCCTCAGAAGACTTTGGTGTTTGTTCTGACTTAAAACCACTGGTTTAAAATAAATTAACCTGCTTGGCTGTTACCATGAGAGTTTTTTTTTTTTTTCAGTCAGAAGCTATCACGTGATCGCTGTAATTGTTATTAATGTGTAATTTAATCCAAATTATGCTTAGTATTCTTCTACTTACCACAAAAATATACCCCAGAAACACTGGGGGTTTGACAGGAATTACTCAAACTTTTTCTTTTAATATTCAGTAATGTATTTAGAAATTTCTCGAGTTTATGCCCTGCTTTTTGTCTCTAGTTTCAGCAACTACTTACATTTTTTTCATGTTCTCAAGTATTACTACAAACTCTGTAAAATTTATTACATTTCAATCAGCTTTTCAGACTGTAGTGCAGATGGTCAAATATAGCAACATGAGGACAATATTGAGGGTTTGGAGATAAAGTAAGAGAGGAAAGGTTGAGATGGTTTGGACATGTGCAGAGGAGGGACAGTGGATATATTGGACAAAGGATGTTGAAGATGGAGCTGCCAGGAAGGAGGAAAAGAGGAAGACCACAGAGAAGGTTCATGGATGTGATGAAGGAGGACATGCAGAGGGCTGATTTCACAGAAGAGGATGGTAGGGATAGGGTGAGCTGTAGACTGATGATCCACTGTGGTGACCCCTAAAGGGAGCAGCC
>VUQI01062010.1:14591-42709 GCA_015106735.1 Paratilapia polleni
AAAAAAAACATTTAACTATGTATTGCACCTTTAAATCTTATTCAAGTTCAAACAACGATACAATAAAACTTTAAGTTCACCTGTTTCAATGCAATTTCACAGTGCTATTTTGGAATAGCATTGCTTGCCCAAGATGACATCATTTGACCAAAAACAACATCTTGAAACTTTCAAAGGAAAAAAAGAAATGATCTCATTCAACTGGCAGATTCCTCTCAGTAGGAATAATCAGATTTTCAAACTCATTGCAAATTATGTTTGGACAAGGCTGGTTTTTTTGTGTTTTTTTGCAGGGCAGAAAGGCAAACAGTTGCAATGTACACAAATGGCTGCCATACATACAGGCAAACACTTGAATGAAGTTTAAACATCATGATAAGGAATGTGATACCGATAATACAAATAATGTACTGCATTCAAGAGAACCAATGATTCATGAATGGTAGAACAGAAAAAAAAAGACAATGAACTTCTGAAAATATATTTTATGCTGTAAATCTTGAGACAAGTTGGTAAATGGAGATAGATTCTGCTGCCAAACACCAGTTGTGGAAACAGGAAGTTGAAAGTTCATTGTGAGGGCATGGAAACTACTGTAAGTCAATAAGTGCATTTCTGCAGGAGGGTCATTTATCTTGATGAAACCTAAAGAATTGTGGTCATTTTTTATCGTCATAATAAAAAGGGACAGTAATGACTTGACTTGAGGCAAATTGCCTGCTACAGCCTGCTTTGAAAATGTCTTTCAGATGCTGCAGTCAGAGGCTGAACAACACACAAGATCCAAATGACCGTTCTAAGTAATTCCACTTAAAATCCACTCCCTTTTTATCAAGGGTAATAATGAAGTATATTCATTACATTTCCAAATTAAAAGGCCTGATTGGATCTTTTATAAAGCTGCTCATTTGTCATGCAATTCAAAACACTGCCAAATGAGAAATCCTTGATTAAGAAATCCCTGTGTATACAGTTGGATTAGAAATGTATCTGTGTGTGGTCAGAGTTGCATGCGCAAGAAGGCACACAGTGAAATGCGATAGTGGTGAACTGTATGTGGAGCCTAGACTCAAGTCCTGACTAGGGTCAGCTTCGCATCATCCTTTTTATTAAAGCAAACATGGCAGGCTGATATGCATACCCAGATGATACCCCCCCCCAAAATAGCAATCCAAAAACCAAACAGTTTTTGGCAGCAATGCTTGTATGCTATGGCTACAACACCTCCTGGAAACATTCAGAAGCAAATATTTTCATTGGACCTAAAGTCATATGTGCGACTACAAAATTGTGTGAGTTTTAATGTGTGTGTGTGTGTGAGTGTCCCCACGTGCTTTTTTTCCAAGCCTAACGTAAGTGGTTGTGAGATCAGACATAAAATGTGACTCCTGCGTGTGTAGTACCTGCAAAGCCGGATTTACAGAGACAGTTGAAGCCGCCGGGGAAATTCTGGCACAGCGCCCCGTTCTTGCAGGGATTGGAAAGGCATTCATTGATATCCCTCTCACAGGCCTTGCCGGTGAAACCTTCTGAACAGGTGCAGGAGAAATCCCCCACCAGATTATGGCAGGTGCCGCCATTGTGGCAGGGTGATGGCTGGCACTCGTCAATGTCTGTCTCACACAGAGCTCCTGTGTATCCTGGCCTGCAGCTGCAGGCATAGGGCTGCAGGGGGTGGTTGGACACAAGGATCACTGGGACGCTTTCTTCTGTCTTCATATCAGGCCCGACACTGAGACGCCTCTTGCAGCTGCCTCCATTCTGGCATGGGTTACGTGTGCAAGGATCATGGTCCACCGCATCTATTTGCACCCCACTCTGTCTATATAAAATGTCTTTGATACTCTGGAAGAATGTGGCCACGCCGCTGGGGTTGACATATTGTCCGTGGCCCCGTTTCACAGCTGCCATCAGGAAAGTCTGATTGTTGAGCTCAAATGCTCCATAAAGCAGCACCCCTGTGCCTAGTCCTGCTAGCTGAGAGTTGGCAATGCGTAGAAAGCTGAGGTAGTGGTTGGTGAGAAAGCTTTTGACTCCATCAGAGTGGAGCCGGATGAGTATGCTGTTGTCCACTGTAGCATTGTTGAAGCCCATGAAGAGGACTCTGGCCGTGTTGCTGACTGAACCGTGGACACCATCACTGCTGCGGATGGTTAGCTCAAAAGTTCCATCTGTTGAGCGGGCTTTAGAGTTGAGGTTGCACGTTCCAGTTGGGATACTAAACAGACCAGAAGATGGAGGTATAAGGGAGCAGTGGAACCTATCCTGAATGTCAGGGTCTTGGGGTCTGACATCTCCCAAAGAACCTCCAGGAAACATGTTTCCAAAATAGTGGACAAAGATTTCCATGGACCTTGGTTCTGAGGGGTTGTCATTCTGGTCATTTATTTTCACATGAACTGTTCCCGTGGAGGACATCTGAGGCACGCCAGAGTCCTTGATCACAACAGAGAGGTAGAAGTCACTAATCTGTTCTCTGTCAACCTCCCTACTTGTGGTTAAGACTCCTGCTGGACTAAGGCTGAAGTAGCTTTTGGCAGAGCCAGAACTGAGGAGGCTGTATAGGAAAGGGCCTTGGTTGGGTGGTAAATCTGGATCAGAGGCTGTCAGTGTTGTGACTGCAGTCCCTGCTCTCTGGTTCTCCATTACCTCAGCGTAGGCAATTGTTAAAGTTGGACCGTTATCATTGATATCTTCAAGATTCACAATCACTGTGGTGCTTCCGGTTGCAGGAGGTGTGCCAGTATCCACAGCGAGAACAGTCAGATTATACACAGGGGTTGTTTCTCTGTCTAGCTCTGCAGCCACAGACACTTGGCCAGTTTTTGGGTTGATAGTAAAAATATTTTTGTCAAATTCAGGAGCAATGGAGTAGGAAAATCTGCTCCAGCTTGGGACAGAGTCAGAATCTTCAGCAGTCACAAAAGTCACCAGACCACCAGGTGATAGACCTTCACTGACCTGGACATCATAAAGTTCATGAGTAAAAACAGGTGGATCATTGGCATCAAGAACAGTGATATTAACAAACACCTCATCAATATCTGCTCCACGGATGCTTCCTGCGTTCTTGGCTAACACCTTTAGTGAAATCTTTTCCTCTTTCTCACGATCTAGAGTACCTGTGACATAAATCTGGCCTGTCCTCTTATTGATGCCAAAGCCCTTCTTTCTGCTCCTACCAAAAATGAGGTAGTAAACCACTCCATCTTCTCCTTGGTCTCGATCACTGGCAAATACTTCCCCTACCACTGTTCCTTTTGGAGCAGCTTCTGAGATTTCAAAGTAGTACTGTTTGGAGACAAAGCGCGGTACGTATTCATTGGCTCCCTTTAGCTGAATGTTGACGTTGGCGAAGCTGCAGCGCTCTTCGTCTGGGACATTGAAGGCCTTCACTGTTAAATGGTAGACCTGTTTAGCCTCATAATCCAAGAAGCCCTGGGTGGTGATGGTGCCCGTGTTTGGGTCAATAACAAAGAGGTCACTGTCTGATGACTGAATCACATAAGCCATGACTGTGTTAGGTCCCGAATCGAGGTCTGTGGCGTTCATTTTGACCACAGTGGTGCCACTGGGAACGTTCTCCTGCACAATGGGGAAGTACTCGTCGGGATCAAACACAGGAGGGTTGTCGTTTACGTCAGTCACGTGTATTGTGACAGAGACATAGCTTGTTTTTGCAATCCAACCACCATCAGTGGCTGAAACCCTAAGCTCATGTTGTTGCTTCTCTTCAAAGTCCAGAGGGCGAGCTAAGGATAAAACTCCAGTTTTACTGTTAAGTGCAAACAGACCCTTGTCATTGCCTGAAGTAATATTGTACGTGATAAGGCCATTCATTTCTTTATCTTTGTCTCTGGCAGACAGGGTCCTTATTGCTGTTCCTATAGCAAGGCTTTCAGGTACAGTAGCTGAGATTTGGCTTTGTGAGAACTCAGGTGTGTGGTGGTTTTCCTCTGTGACTGCTACTCTCACTGATGTTTGAGTAGACAAAGGAGGATTTCCTTTGTCACTCGCAGTGATTTCAATGAGGAAAATTTTATTCATATCAGATGTAAGAGAGGAGGCAACAGTAATCCATCCACTTATTTTATCTAGTTTAAATTTACTAGAGCTGTTTCCACCTGTCATTAAGTACTCTACCTCAGAATTAAGGCCAAAATCTTTTTTGTCCTGAGCTATAACCCTAAGCAGTCGGGTGCCAACTTTGACACTTTTAGTGACAGGTGTAAAGTAGCTGGGGGAATTAAACTCAGGAGGATTGTCATTACTGTCTACAATGTTTACAATAACTGTTGTCTCACTCATCAAAGGCTTGAGTGCTCGGTCTGAGGCTGTGACAATGAAGCTGTGGCGATTTATATTTATACTGCTAGCACCTGTTGAGTTCTGATATTTTAACTGCTGCTTTACAAATATCTCTCCAGTGCTGGCGTTAATTCTGAAATACTCTGACTGGGATCGAATGAAATAGAAAATTTTGCCATTGAAACCCTCGTCGGGATCAGTGGCAGACACCCGTGTGACCAGGGAGCCTACCTCTGTGAGCTCAGGGTAGTCCAGATAGTAAGAAGGACGACTAAATCTGGGGGCATTATCATTAATATCTGTTATGAATATGGTGACATCTGTGCTTACTGCCCAGCCAGAGTCATGGGCGGACACTTTGACAATGTAGTGATCAGTGTCTTCTCTATTGAGTGGCCTGCTAATTGTTATGTCTCCTGTGTTTGGATTAATATTGAATGGAAGGCTAGTATCTGTAATTGAATATCGGCTAATGGCATTTGAACCGGCATCCTCGTCCGTGGTGGTGACTCTGGTGACAGTGTAACCCACAGGGGCATTTTCAGCCACTGTAGCACTAAAGATCTTGGAAAACCTGGGAGCATTGTCGTTCACATCCAGTACGTTGATTAACACTTTGACTGCTGTGTTTTTGGGCGGCAAACCACGATCAGTGGCTTTGACTTTCAAAGTGTACAGGGCCACCTTCTCCCGGTCCAGTGGCCTGGTGGTTCGTATTTCACCAGTGGCTCGATTGATGCTGAAACTGTTCTCTCTGTTGCCCTCAATGATGGCATATTCCAGCTGTCCATTTGGCCCACTGTCCAGATCAACAGCAGAGACCATGAGCACCCGCTGGGGTGAAAGATTCTCCAGTATCTCAGCATGGAAAGGATCCTTATCAAATACTGGGTGATTGTCATTCACGTCCAGCACAGTTATTTCCACTTTCTCATAAGAGGAGTAAGGTGGGAAGCCCTGATCTCTGGCCTCAATCCAGAGAACATATTTCTGAATGTGTTCATAATCCAGTGGATGTCTGATAGACAACTCGCCTGACAGCTGGTCAATGTGAAAGGCATTATCCAGGTTCCCACTGGCAATGTAATATGACAGCGGTCCGCCCCTCATAGAAGACCCAGTCACCGTTGTAACAATGTGGTTGTTTGGCTGGTTTTCAGGGAATGTGAACGTACGTTCCTTCAGCTTAATGACAGGGAAGTTTCCTCCGGTAACAAAGCGGACAGTCACAGTGGTCGTGTCTGTTTTGGGATTAGCTCCGCCGTCTTTTACTCGAACTGTAAGTGTAACTTCTGAATTTCCAGTTAGCTTCTCATTGGCAGTGATGGCACCTCTGACCGGGTCGATCTTGAATTTCTCAGAGTTGCGCCCCATCAAGGAGTAGTGCAGCTGGGCATTTGAACCAGAGTCCTCATCGGTGACAGTAACAGCAAAGACCAAGGACCCTGCAGACATAAATGGAAATAAATGAGTGTTTACCACATTTAATAAAAGCTACCAACTGTGATTTTGCAGAAAAATTAGATATGTAGATATAAATAATTTGAAAAACAAAACTAAAGTTACAGTTTCTTTTAACTTGTTCTGATATTATTATTAAAATATTAAAACACGCCGAATAGCACAGTACAGTGACAGAGAGAAAAGGTCCAAACTATAATATTTTTTAGCACCTTTTAATGCATGCACTCACCTGCTGCAGTAGAGGCAGGGATGTGGGTGACATAGGGGTGGTGGTGGAAACGTGGAGGGTTGTCATTAATGTCGGCCACTGTTACGGACACAGTGGCGGAGCTGGACAAGCCCTCGGGCTGCCCTCCATCTGTTGCCACAACCAGCAGCTGGTAATTGGCCCTGTCTTCTCGGTCCAGCAGGGAGCTGGTGATAATCTGTCCTGTAGCCGGGTTGATGGAGAACTGGCCATGTCCTCCGCTCAGGCTGTAACTGTAGGATAAATAAAGAAGGACATGCTTTAATGGAACCTTTGTGATAAATAATCACACTAATGAAGTCTGTTCTAATGTTCTATAGCTTTTTATTGATAAAGCAAATACAGAAACAACTAACCCTTGTTAAGTAATTTTTAATGCATCTGCATATAAAATGCCTACATGACTTTTGCGCTTCAAATAAGTAAAAAAAAAAAAAAAGTGAAATTATTTCTAATCTTAATCCAGTACCTATCCTAATTACTTATACTCAGTGGTTGTGGAGCCACTGCTTGTATTACAGTGAGGCAGTTGTTCTATTATAGGTGTCTGTAATGTAAATACTAAGCATCAGGTGAGTCATATCCCTGTGAAATAGTCTGTTATAATGCCACCACTGGCTGAAGGGCCTTGTTCAGAACTGTAACAAAGTGGTCTATAGAGGGCACTGTTTCCAGGTTCACCATAGCACATTTATTGGAGAATACACTCCATAATGGTCCCCATATTACACTGGAGTGACATTAAATCAGTGACTTATTTGACTGAGGTATCCATTTGCTTTACTGCTCACAGACAGTCTCAGTAGGGTTTAGGCTGCTTTCTCCAGAATCCTTTATTTGATTTATCTTACTCATTATAATTTGTTATTGTGGAACACTGTAATCCAAAAAAATGATTAAAATTTCAATAGCTATAAAAATATATTGCATAGAATGTAAACAATTAAAATACATACATACATAACATCAGATCAAGACAGAGAGGGTCAAACTCTTTTGCTTTCAAACAAATATCAGGTTTCACCCTGTATCTCCCGAGTCTCCAGCAGGACCCAGACATAAATGTAAACTGACACATACATGTACACACCAGTGCATATTTTGAAAAGGTTTCTTGAAAAAGCATCCCCCGACAAATTGCAGAACAACGTGTAAATGCAGTGTGGGTGCAAAGCTTATTTGGACATCGACAACAATATAAACTGTCCACAGATGCTTGTGGTCAGAACATAGTCCAGAGACAAGTCCAAGTTTGGGACTTACATTTAATGGGCTGTGAAAATCAAAACTAATAACTGTTGGTAACCGGTTCTGTTCTCCATTAAGGGCTCCGAACCCCCTGGAACCCCTGATGGGTACATCTCGTACTGTCATAGACAATTAACATCCTCATTACCATGTTTTGGGAAACTAGAGCACGCTGCGGTACCCCCCAATGTGTACCCAGTGGGGCTACCGAAGAAAGAGAAGGGGCTGGACTTGAATCAGTGTCCGGCCTGAGAGGGACTGCCCAGAAGCTCTTATAAGCTCCCCCGTGGAGGGGGCTGTGAGTGTGAAAAACTTGAAAATCCTAGCCCAAAACAATGACTTACGGTGCTGACTAAAACTCTACACTCTGCAGCTAAGTTTCTGTCATCAATTGCAACATCGGTCTGGAATTTTACAAAGCTGGCGATGAGGTAGAGTTTTCCTGAAGGTGTGAGGCAAGCTAAAACCCGATGCTATATGGCCCGAATGGGTACTTTCACACCAGGGAATGAAATCAAACAAAAACTGACCTGATTGCACTCAATGGTTACTTTGACTGTACAGCAGGATATACTACGGATCTCCTCTGAAGTGTAAAAAGTAGCTTCAATAGACTTATGGACACAAATGATTTAGGCTAATATGTTTGTAATGTAAAATTTTAAATGAGCTTTCAGTCCAAGTGATCTTTTACAGTATTTTATATTTCTGGATTTTTAGACAAGAAGATTTAGATGCAATTTTGGTAAAACTCTGGGACATTTCAAGTGTTAATAATTTTAAGATTTTTCATTGGATTTTTTTTATTTTTTATTAGTCCTGGTCAAAACAGTTCTTTCCCACTTTGAATGATCAAAATAACTGTCACAGTTAAACATGTCTTTGATGTGAGTTAGTAGTAGTAATAGTAATTCACGCATCAGCAAAGGTCTGCAAAAATGTAAGCAGGCCAGAGCACACCAGGTTCCGTTATCTGTAATGGAGTTTGAGTTTGGCTGGAATAAAAAACTGAAAGTCATTTAACCTTTTAATAAAGGTGAAAAGCAATAAATGATCAGAAAACAACTGAAAATGAAAAAAAAGAGTACCTTATAACACCATTTACTCCTACGTCTGCGTCAGAGCTGTTGACCAAAAGCACATCTGTCCCCGTTGGGGCGTCCTCCATGATGGTAGTGTGGAAGGTGGAGGAGGTGAAAATGGGCACGTTATCGTTAACATCATCCACCAGAACCGTTACCGTCCCTGTCCCGCTCAGCGATGGAGTGCCTGCAGGTGGAGGGGGGGGAAGGAAAAGCAAAATATCCATGAGTGACAATAGGAGTTTACTTCTCCTTCAGTGAACACTTCAAAGAGAAATGAAGGAGAAATTGTCTCACTGGTCACTACAGAAGCAACTCATTACACTTTGAGCTCGCATGACAAATCGAACATGGAGATTATTCTAAGTGAGAGAATTACCAACTTTTTTGTGCCACTGGAGGCTGGTAAAGGGGACACGTGAGTCCCATTAAGTTCCATTCTGACATTAGACACATGGTGATTTATAGTACATGACCTGTCATTTGCAGCAAGATCCACACTGAAGCAATTCTTATTCCTGCGAGGGTTTGACCACACTATTTCTGCTGCATTTAATTCAAGAAAATGTCTCTAGCCATGGGTATGCATTTTCCATGGGTTGTACTGTCACATCAGCACACATCAGCGAAAAACACATCAAAGGGGCTCAGTGTCTCTGAAACCAAATCTTCCAGGCGTCCTTCCTGGGGTCTTGGACACTCATAGATTTAATCTCTACAGTGAGGTATCTATTTTAAGGTGCACGGCACTGAGCGAGATAGTCTGTGGAATTTGAGCGAGAAGAAGTGCTATTTTCAGCAAAAATCCAACCGTTTTTCTCCCAGAATGGGTGACGAAACATGGCTTGCTGGGACCCCGGGGGGATGGATTTAAATCAATAGCAGATGAAAACGAGCCGCAATGCAGAAAAACCTGAAGAGAAAAAAGACATTCAGGCATCTGCCTTGCTTGAGCTGCCCTTTATAATCCATCCCTAAAAGGCACAGCACACTGCCTAATCTATATTCCAATAATAAACACAAGTTTTCAGGCTTGTTACTGAAAGTCACAATATGGGATCTGGGGACATCCTTAAAGGCTCAATGCTATTTCGAGTTCTTAATGATTTGCATATGGTTTACGGTGTAAATACTACAAGGACAGAGAGCACCTGAGGACTGAGAAAAGCCGAGATGTGAAAGCTGTAGGAGGTATTTTTCCCACCTCTTACATGTAGTTGTTCCCTCCTGCAGCTCTCTTCAGGAATCTGTGTGAATATGTCAACTATAATACAACCAAATAAAAACATACACAATCCTGAGCTTGTGTCTCCTGTCCCTGTGTACTCAGCTGTTCAAAACATCAGATGCTTGAACTTGTGTACCGTGGAGGCCTGGATTAATAAGAGATAATAAAAAAACATTTGGATGGTGGCCACAAAGATTCTCTCTTAATGCTGTGCCGTGTAAAGTGAAAACATAAAGAATCTGAGAAAAGCGGGTGCTGAGGGGTGGAGGGTCAGAAAGAAAGCTAGAGGGACTCTATGGCTTTAATGCACCGCCAGCAGAATTAGGTATGAATATGAGGAAATCAGGCCAACATGCCGTTATATTTTGCATCAGTTCTTCTCATTTGGATGTCAGATGTATCATCTGTGCTTCTGTAGTCTCCTGAGATGATACATGAGTACTGTTGACACAATGATGTCTTTCTGTCATACTTATATCACTAAAAGAGAAAGAGGAACATGATACTTAGAAATCTGTCTAAGTCTTATTTTCCATGTACTAGTTTAGCCAAGCTATGGCAATGACAGTGTTGGTCAGACATTCGTGGTCTGAGGTTTATGGTTTTATTACAGTGCTTAACAAATTTATTAGACCATCACAAAAACATAAGGTTTATGCTACAGCTGCCCTAAATTAACAGTATTGGTAATTACCAAAATCATTTTTTTATATTTCTATAATGGTTAATCCACCTGTATCGGCAAGCTCTTAAAAAAAAAATTATTTTTAATGCTAAAATATAATTATTTTTGTTATTCGTGAATTTTTGAATTTACTGTTTTATAAAAAAAAGCTGAAAAAATAGTAAAGCACATTATTATTTTTTGATTAAGATGCCAAATTACAGTTATTTACTTGCATTCCTGAAGAGAAAAAGGAGTTTTAGTGGTTGAATGTTCTGCATGATTAATTTCTGAATTCTCCAGTCCAGTGTAAAAACGTGAATTCAGTTTGAAATTCCTCACTCCTGTTCAAAATGGTAAAACGTCCACATTAAAGCACCTCGTGATGATGGATGGTCTTTCTCGTTTCTATGACAGGTGGTCTAATAAATTTGTTAAGCACTTTATATTGGACACATTTCACATTAATCAAGCAAATTAAAGGACTTTACATGACATATATCCTGTTGTCTTTACCATATAGGCTACGTGTGACTATACTTGACAATGACAATGATTTCAGGTGCTCTCCCCTTGTCTCAACATATACCATAGATCATATTTCAATTAAAAAACTGGTCTCCTGTCCATATTTCCAGTGACTGGTCTTACGGTGGGAGCCATCCAAAAAATGCTGTCTAGGGATCAAGCCCAATCTTGTTTCAGTTTGATCTGGGCAGAGGCCACCTCTTTTCATTCAACCAAGGTTCAGCTGTTTGGTTCAAACTGAGGCGTGTGAGAGGTTTCACACCTGTGCTTTTGGTTCAGACTAAACAAAGAAAGTCCAAATTATACATGTTAGGATGAGAAGCATCCTTAATAACTTTTCCTCTGTCTATAATTTGTCCTTAGGTGTGAATGCAAGGTAGATTAAGTGCTCAAGTGCATAGAATAAAGTTCTGAATGTACTTTGAGACCAGAAAAGCTCTGTCTAAATGCCAGTTCAATCCATGTTAGCACTGCTATAGCTAAATTACCCATGTACAGCCTCATAATGCTGCAAGTGTAGCTGGAGTTTTAAATAGTCAGTTACATTTATGAATTAATACTAACTTTTGGTAAATGGACATATTTTAATTGGCAGCAAAAAAACACTACGGTTTAGAGACCGGCAAGTTACATCCAAAATGTGCCAGCAGGGTACAACTCAGAGCTCCATGCAAACTGTGTTCAAACTACTAAAGTGTGTGTGAGCACAAAGAAATAAAATCCCCCACAGGCTCTACAGCTGCTGGTGAATTGCTGACACGGAGTTCTGAGTCCTTGCGGGCAGAGAGCACAAAAGAGATCTTTCCCTACGAACATCAACAAATTTGAACATTATTGTGGGGTTTGGATACCGCCGCAGCTTCTTTCAGGAGGGCAGGGGATTCCTCGCAAAATGAGATTTGAGCTAGCTTACTGTAACATCACTTCACTGCCTGGCTTTATGATAACAAACAGACATTTGACCTTAGGCTTGTAATGTGTCCAGGTTTTCTGGTCAGAACAGAAGTGGCTAACATGCATATTCAGGATAAACAGAGCTGAATTCCAGAAGCAAAATAAATGACACAAACAGAGGTAACGGTAAACAAATTTTATCCCAAAAGAGACCCAGAAACCATACAACACTAATCTTTAGTGACACATTACCAAAGTGAATCACTAAAGTGTCCTCTGCTGTTCTAGCTTTGCTGACTCCTGTGTTTATACCCATATATAGGCAATGTTGAATTTTGTATTTCCACCTTTACAAATATTTGTGATTATGAGAAATCTGCTTATAAACAGAATTCTCTGCAATCATTTATACAGGGACGTCTGACCACATATCTGGTGTCAAATACAAAGAATTAACAGCAGTGGAAACATAACCCGAGCATAAAATGTAAATCAATCCCGTCTATACAGTGTCATCACAGAGCTATTATGTAATAACCACAACATGTGTCAGCAAGATTACTTAATCAATATCATACTTTACTGTGGCTTTCTAATCCGCCTGTACTTGGACCTGAGGTGTCATCTGTTTCAGCGTGTTCCATTTGACACGAGTCATCATTTAAGAGGTTGTCATGGCAACAGATTAGAGCTGCTTCCCCTCCTCCTCAGCTGATCCTCTTAATTGAGGAGCGATCCAAGTCAGCAAGGTGTCTGTATCACTTTAAATTAACCAGCGTGGAGCCGCTGGTGGTAGGCAAAGTGTGTCTGACAGTCAGCAACTCGCTAAGACTGTTGTTGATCAAAGATGTGCTGTGCAGGCTGGAGCTGCTGGGCTGATAAGTGGCTCTGAGAGCTAAGTGGCTTTGTCTACCAAAGCCATTAGCTCGCACCAAGAGACTTGAGTGAATGCAGACATGATTTGTTTTTGAATATCAAGCTGGCAGCTGTATTTTTCTGAACTTCACTGATACACACTGGGTGCAGTGGTTGCATTTCAATAGCATTGTTTCCCTCAATAAGAGAGGAAGCAGGTCAAGCTAAAATGCTAGCCCTGAGTGTGTGTATCTGTGTGTAGAGCACACCGCCCTCCTTTCAGGCATTTCACTTTTGCGCAGGATGTGATGTCACAACCTGTTTACGGCCTCAGAAAGGACAGCCTTCTGTGCTGGGACCTCCAAAGCCTCTGTCACCTAACACATCAGGGACTCTGAGGCACAGGACACTGTTACACCAGCTAATCCTTAGTAAGCACAGAATAAAGACACCCCACCCCCTCAATAAAGACCTAAACTACACTCAAGTGCTCCCAGCTCCTCTGCGCAAACCTGAACCCGTGTTGACCTCGCAGATGACAGGCATGGGCTCAAACCGAGGATTTTTCACATCTTTCTCTCTGTATCACTTCTCACAGCATCATGCACCTCCGTGTAGTTTCTGGACGTGCCTTCTGAGCCTCATGGGGCTCACTGATATCACATAACCCCCTGGCAGCTGTTACCCCTCCAAACCTCCTGTTCAATGTGTAAATAGTTCAGATCTATCTTGTTACACTGCGTGGGACGACAGATTTAGTAAAGGAACACTATATCTTGGCAGGTATGCAAATGTATGTAGATGACAGTTGTTTCAAATAGTTATGGCTGGTGTGAGACATTGTTGAGATTCATATGACGGCAGACTAAATAACAGGTTCAGCACTGCAGCTGAGTAAGTCATCATCTGTTTCCGATTCTTAAATTTCCTCCGAATCCCGTACCTGTAATAGTAAGAAATCAATCCCAGAGCACTTTTTTTAAATGTACAAAATAACCTCCATCCAGCTTTTCTTTTTATGGAGGGAGTGACTCAACATGAGAGGAATGCTCTCCAAGAGTGCTGAGAAATGCCAGCATCTCCTCCAAACAGTCTTTGCTGGAATCTGGCAAAGCCCGGGGAAGAGTGTCAGGGTCAATGATTTAGATGACTGCAGAAAAGGCGGGTGTCAGCTCGTGCACGGTAGGGATATGGCAAGGAAATATGCCTGGATCTGGTAGAGCACAATTTGGCCCACCGCTGGACGACAAATGACATCATTTTACCATGGAAAGAGAACTGGTGGAAACTTGCAGCAGGAAGTCAGCTGCCTACCGGTGGCTGCCATGCACTGTGGTTAGACAAGTATTTTTTTCCATTGGCAAATCCTGTCCCCAGACCCTTTATTCTTTTATTTGTGTAGTAGTTCTTAAGGTACATTTTACGCTTTTATAGGGCTGCATTAACCACAGATATTAAAGACATTTAAAGGTAGAACTCTAATGCTATTAGTCTCCATAAAACGAGTCTGTCCAAGACAATGTTCATCAGCATGTATGCAATGCTGAGTGAGAGCCAAAGACACATTCAGGTTGATCTACGTCTATTAGAAAGCGTGACAAAATGTTTGCATTCTTATTACCTATATGCCTTAAGAGCCATAAGACAGATAAGGTAATCAAGGCACTACCTTACCTCTCTTCTTTGTTTATGCCATGAGTGTAATCCTATTTAAGGTGCTAATCTCAAGTCATCTAAGAAAGCAAACCACCCTGACCTGACACTACTCTCCTGGTGACTACACCCTCACATTATTGTGCATTACTGGTATTTGTCTCATTAAAATCTCCCTCAAATGTCAAAGAAAATTGCTTTCAAAGCTACTGCCACTCATGGCTTACTATTATTTATTGTTGCATAGAAGGAAACAGGGTTTGGGTCCAGAGAGAAATGTGCTGCCTCAATCAGTAAAGAAAATACTGAACCTTGTGGTACCATGTTTCCATGAGGTGGTTTTGCACCAGAGTCACTAAGCTCTGAGGTGGTATGGAAGCTAAACCCTTGTGATAACCCAGCCTTCTGTTTGAGGGTTTTCTCCAAAGCAAGACATCAGACCGATGGTATTCAGATAAAGGTTTTTATCCTGTGAGCAGCCATTACACTACAGGACTGGCGTCAGTGGATACAAAGCAACTCAATCCGTCGGGGAGCTCAAAGCGCTCGAGCCACATGAGGATTCCTCCCTGCTTTAACTGAATCTAGATACACCATTACCATTTAATTAAATGCAGCACATTCCCTTCAGATCTAGGAATGACACAGTTGGGGCAGTGACAACCAAAACAGAGCCCTCTGTTTGATATTTCACAATAATCCTGAAGAACTTAAAGTGGTTGTTAAACTGGCAGTGGGACTGACACATAAACCTGTCTGCTAATATTTCACTGCTGCATCTGAGATTACATCTAAGAGCTTTGTTTCTGTTGAATCATGTTTGGAGAAAATGGAAGAGCCCAAAATAACCCCAAGGAAGCAGCATCCAAAATAACAAGCTTTCAGACTAAAGTAGACCAACTGACCATCTGTTGCCGCCTCTTCCATCGAAAAGATCCACAGACAGTTTTCTCAGTAAGCCTCTCAACTCAGAAAGAGTTGTCTAGCAAAAACATATGGCAGGGCCTAAGCACCTTATTAGTGTACATTACCACTGGACAAATCACATTAACCTCCAAGAAGGTGCCGTGGCCATACTTTCTGAACCGGAGGGGGTACAAATACATGTGTTAATGACGATTAAGCTATGTGTTTTCTGACTGCTGCAGCTGCTATGAGGGTGCACGAGGCTGTGAGAGCCTCACAGGGGGTTGATTTTTAAGGAAACAGCAGCACCCACCTCCTGGGAAAGGCAGCGAGTCACCCTGAGTTGCTCAGCCTAAGCCTTGCTAAGAAGAAGGTTTGAGTGTCTCTGCTGGCACAAGAGATAATCTCTTCCTTTAATATATGACTGCCTGATGTTTTATCGAAAAAAAGAACTGAGTTCAGCTTCACACAGGAAGGATAAAGCTGGGATGTCCAAACAACCGGGCTCATTAAAGTGGGAAGTTGAGGACAGGTTGACTTAGGGAAGACGAATGAATGTGTAAATTTATGAGACAGCCCATCTGTAGCCTGAAGCTTAAGGCTAAACGGTTAATTACGGTTTATGGACTGCGGCTAGATTGTGCTCTTAAGGGACAGCGTAAATAAAACACATCATTACTCAGGGGGGGTGAGAATTGGCTGCCAACAAGCCAAAATTGACATTTTTCTGCCTCTGAGAACCTGTTGCTTTGCGACAAAGCTTCTTTTAATGCAACCCTGTCCAGCACCCATGAAAGACCTCGTGGAGCCGAGAGCAGGGTGCAAGCTGTCCCACTGCACAGTTTGCCAAACATAACAGAGTAAACAGAGGTTTTCTCACAGTTAACAAGCAACAGAGTGAAAGGGATATCTCAGCAGAACACTCAAAGCTGCTACCCAGTATAAAGGCGGATAGAATATTCCTAATAATATGGCTATCTCAGAGGCATTCATCAAATTAAACCTAGAATTTTATACAGCTCACCAGTTATTTATGGAGTGCTGCGTCTGAATGCTTTTGCATAATTTCTTCCACATATGTTACAGATACGGTTTGGTGGTTTGCAAGCATGCAAAAAAAGCCTATTGACAGACACAAAGTGGTGCTTTTTTCTCATATTTTGGGGCCCGTGGTGAAATTTAATGAAGTGATTTGCCTTTTGTGTTTTTATTACTGTGGTGCTTTTATTTGCTGTGTTGTAGAATATTTGGAAATCCCAATTGAGTCTGTGCACCATTCAGTGACTGTTTTCCATTTTATGGTGACAGCAATATCAACAGATCATAACACAGAGTGAGAGGTGGAAAACTTACACTGCCAGAATAACTTGCTCATAATACAACTCTATAATGTTCATACATGGACCACATAAAGCTGAAATATGACTTTGGAAAAGTGTTTAAGAGTGAAAACATACACACATATTCACATACATATTACATGCAAGTTATATAAGTAGAAAACCAAGTTAGAAATAGCCACAGCTAGTTATGACAAGATTATTTTTGTGAGAAAGTGATGTGGTAACCAGGCTCCTCTGTGAATAAACATCATTAAAAAGTGGATCTTGCTAGGCTGAAGCATCAGTCAATCCAGCCCACACCACCTTTTTAATACACCCCTTCTCCACAACTTACCAAAGCTATTTACAAAAACATTCAGATCCAGCAATTGTTAAAGTGTGTACCAGGGAGTGGAAAAGAGAAAACAGGCAATAGGAAAAAACTCTGCAAGACCACATTGTTACTGCAGAGTTTTTTAAGAGCTGATCCACAATGTTACTGCTCTGTTAAAGTTCATTTGAGGAACCTGATATTTTATTTGGCCAAGTCCTGTGTTGCCACTAGACTGCAGACTGGGTGAAACCATCAGAAATGGACCCCGTTAAAGATTTATTATGGCAAGTGTTGGACAGTGATGGAGCAATGCCTCGGCCACGTTTTAACACTAATGTTATCAGTGTTCGCACAGGACTTTATTTGCTCAGTCTCTGTTTGCTCAATATGACAGAGACTGATGGATATATCTGGCATCAAATTTTCTTTGTTGTTCTTGTTCAAAACCTGATGACAGCCTAGAGATTGACAGATCATTATTCAACTAAACAAGTCCGGGGAAAAGAAAACTGAAGAATACTGAAGGGTTTACACACCAGATTCATGGGAGCCATTTAAAAGAATAAAAGAGCCTGCTTTTAAATGGGCATGGTCATTAAAATTCTTTATCTGCTAAGCGGTCGTTTAGCCCCCCAAAACTCTCCCCTCACCCACCCGCCAAAAGACCATATACAAACAGCAAGGCACTATGGAGCGATGTGCTGGAGGGATCTGAAAGACATGGGATTTCTATGCGACCGTATTCGCCATAATAGGCATGGGCCAAGGGATTTACTGTGCCTTCTCTTTAATAAATGTGGTCAAACGCTGTGCATGTCAATGCGCCTCGAGGATGCTCTCACCACCACACGCAGACTTGCACAAACTCAGAGGCAACACACAAATGCAAATGCACTAAAAATATAAATACAAACATATAATCATGTATAAACATACACAAAAAAACAAGGAACAATGCATGTATATTAATGTGCAGACACAAGCATGCATATACCTACAACTTTTCATGTAAGTCACCCAGACCATCTTATCTCTAATCTAAATTTCCCATTAATTTAGGTCAGTTTTAAGTAAATCTTTGATCATTTTTAAATTTTAACTTAAATAAGTTGCAAGGGTTTCTTAAAAAACAACAACACTGAAACAGAGGAAAGTTCAAAAATGATCCAAGATGTCAACAAACCAAGGCAGACAACTAAGGAATACAAAAACAGATGAACTCCTGTAAACCGATGGCTCAATAAATCTTAGTGGGTGATAACTCAGGTAGTCTTTCAATAAAATTGTATCAGCTTTAACTACAGATAATCTCTGACCCCTCAAAGTATGAAAAAAGAAGCTTCTGGCTGCATTATTTACTCATAAAATACAATAATTATTGTGGATCCAGTGGGTTCCTATGATTAAAAGTTAAATTTAGAAAACAATATACTGATGAAAAATGTTAGAGTTAATTTTAAAGCTGATCAGATACAAAAACCCCACACCTGACAAGATGCCGTGTGCATAAAAATATGTTCTCTATAACTGCAGATGCCTACTTAAAGCCATAACAGCAACACTGTTTTGTAAAAGCATTTGTGACTCTGTGGGAGATCTCATTGTTGTACATTCTTCCAAGCAGGCAAAACTTGTACATTACTAAGCAGTGGCTTGAAAATCTGACTTGCCTGCAGCTGATCCCAGATGTTGGCTGAGCAAAAACAACAGTCGGGGCTACGCACCCCCCCCCCCAATATCTCTGTGTATCCGTACAACTAGTAAACTCAAAAATGCAGAAACAAAACAACTTTCCATAAACAAGGAAGGGAGAGAAATATCCCATGTTAGATTTCCTCTCTACATGATGCCTTGTAAAACACCTTTATGCAGCTTGCATGGATGCCACAATTTGTGGGGGCTGAGCTCAGATTTTCAAATAATTGCAGACGTTTACCAAATTGTGTTCTTCTCACAAGCCAGAACACATTATGAGAACCAAGCACGCGGTGTGCACCTTTGTTTCCATCCATTTCATGACAGATTTAGCCGTTAGCACAACAGAGCGAGGGTAGTGGAGATCTCTTAATGAGTTTACCTTCACTGAAAATATTCACTAAAGGACAATGCACAGTGACACTGCTCTGCACATCAGTGTGGAAGTCAGTCTATGATTTATTCACAGGACATGTTAAGAAAGAAGCTGAGAAGTTAGTTATATAGCATTTTATCTCTTTTTGTCATAATAAAGTGTTTTTAGGGCACAGTGGCTCCAGGGAGACTCAGCCTTGGATTTTATATAACAACCAAGACAATACGGTTTTTTCAACAAACAGATAGTTTGAGTTGTGTTCTGACAGAATAATACGTCTTTGCATAATAAATCCTCTTGATTCTTTTTCTTTGTGTTCTTTCTTTATGTTACAACACACAAAGGCAGACTTTTACACGTAAAGATGAATGTGTGCGGTTGCAAATGGGTCACGGTAGACAGCAGACTTGGAGACATGTCTGCCCCATCCACCTTCAAACGTTTCCTGACAGATAGTGCCTGGGAGAACCATTTCCCTCCACGGTCTCAGCTGAGGCCTCAAAAATGTGAGAAAATGCTGCTGGGTAATTTGGACGGTACTATGATTATGGGGTTTTTGATATTTTGATATTCTACCCCAAATCCCTCTTTCTGCCGGCATTGTACTGAGATGTCCTGTCAAAATATTTTGGAATTGTTGTCAGGGCTCTAAATATGGACTCCTTGTGAAGCGTACAAAAAGAGATCAAATCCTAATTAGTATGTTCGCTTTGTTGGGCAACTTTGTCCATGTGGCACAGATCTTGAAACAGCTTATGAAGCAAGAAAACTTTGACTAAAAAAAAAAACTTGTTTTAGTAAGGACTTGATTATCAGAAAGATTTTGATTAATGGACTCTTTTATAATGAATAATATCTGTCTTTCCCACAAACATTCTGATGATTAGATGATGAGGTAATGAATATACCACTCGAGTGTTTTTCAAAACAAGATACTCCATGCAACACTGAGCCAATTCTCACCAAAGTCAAAAATACACAGCGTTATGAACAGTCACATGGTCAATCCAGGAATGAAACGGAACCACCCTGAGACCATGACGGCCATGCCAGAGCAGCTCAGGGAAACATATACTTAACTGGGATACCATGTGATTTGGCTGCAACGGGGATACGCATGTACTCCTTTAACTGCACATTAACTGGCCTCTATGCAATAACAAGTTAACCTTTTATCTGGCTATAACAAGCTCTACCGCTGTATCCAAATAAACAAAGGATGCTATTCAATTGAACCCGCTGAAAAGACTTCTGTGGAATAGGTCAAAAAAAAAAAAAAAAACACCCACTAGTTTGCAAGCTAAAAACTCCAGATTGTTTAGGTTATTGTGCCACACAAAAAGAGCTCGGAGCACACTATGAAATCAAAATGCTGTTTGTTGACATTACTGTTAGTTCATGACAGTATCCTTTCTCAGCTGTGTTTTGTAGGCTGATTACAAAATGTGCTTTGCGCTTTGCTAAAATTCAACAATGTCCATTTAGGGACATATTACACAGTGCTCAGTGTTCACCAGAATAACCAGATCATGGATGATAACTTGAACATGGTATATGTAGAACGAGCTCAGACATAAACAACTGATTCTGGAACACTATAAACTGAAACATAATACGGCTAAGACTGCATAAAATAATCTTTTGCTTAAAAAGCATAAAACATTTCAAGATGCTATCAGCTGCCCTCGCGGCTCAAAACCTTAACTGCGGTCATACCTGAGTCAGTGGCTGTGATCAGCAGGATGTATTTCCCTTGCACTTCCCGGTCAAGCGTCTCGGTCAGGCTCAGCTGACCGCTGGACGACAGGGTGAACGCGCCTTCATCATTCCCGCCGCTGAGCATGTAGCTTAGCTGACCGTTGGCACCTTGGTCATCGTCTCTGGCAACAACCTGGAAATCATGAAAAGAAATGACTTTAAGGTTTTGTGAGTTTGTTTACAATAAACAGAAAAAGATGTGAAAACAATGTGAAAGCAGTGGTGAAAAGTGGATCATTCTAAAATACTTTAAGTTTGTGCTACAATTCAATTTTTACTACATTTATTTTTCAGATTTGGTTGGTAGTTACTTTGCAGATCAAGATTTTAAAAGCCTACCATGAGAATATAGGATAAAATCAATTGTTATACAGAAAACTAAACAGGAGTCAAAACCACTTCAGTTAAAAGAAAATTGGTGTCAACAGACATGACACTGGTGAGGTGGGTTACAAAGCAGCTTGCAGAAGCAGTGACCTCTGTAGACAGGATAAAACTTCTTAAATATAAGAGTTATATAAAATTTGCAAACATGATGGTTAGAGGGGTATCAGCTGAGCCATACACTGATATACACTGGGCTGGCACTCAGACCAACACTATGCCTAATTAAAATTGGTTAAAGTGAGTGTGTAATTAAATTTGCATCGGTAATATTACTCCAGTAGTGTAATCAACACACACAGAGCCTCATTAGTCAGTAAATTTTGCTGATAATACTCTTTTACTTTATTAAGGTTTAAATGCAGGCTTTTAATTTGTAACATTTTTTTTAATTGGGATATTCCTTCTTTTATGTAAGAAAAGGTTTTAATTATTATTGTTTTTTTTTTTATTATGTGTTTATTATGTGTTTCATTATGTGTTAACTTTTTAATATTGCAGCTTTTTAAGATGTGTTAATTTTAACCACATAATTAAAACTATTAAAAAGCTTCATATTCTGGGTTTTAAGCACATTATCAGAATGTAAATTACAGAGAAAAACAACAAAATGGAAATACTTAAAGCAACACAGTTTCCCTTTTGAAAGAAGATAAAACACCTTCTCCTTATGAGTGAAAAGCAATAAAACACACCTATTCAATCAGACATCCTTTGGGTTTGGGTCACTGCAGTCTTTTTTTGATCAAACGGCTTTTCTTGGCTTTGGATGACAAACAGGATTGTAATTCATGTGCAGCTAAAATTACTGAATCAGGCTGGTGACATTAAGAGACAAATGCCGTCTCTCTACTTGTAAACATGCACGGGATAAAGGTAAAAGTTATACTGTCTCACTTTAAGTGCCTTCAAATTAGGTTAAGGTACAGGTTTTGTGTGCGTGTACTTCCATCATTGGAGATAAAGTTTGTTGGCCTATACAAATAAACTTGACATGTCAGTGCATTAAGCAAATAGAGCAGTTTACATGTGATGCTGAGAGAGAGTACTGAAGAAACATCATAACCAAGATCTAAGCACTATTTCCTTGAAATCCAAAATAAGCTTTCTTGCAAACTTCAATTTTCCTTTTTTTTTTTCTAATCCCATGTTGCTCCATTCACACAGCTACATGAGTTTAAACCAATGACTCCAGAAAACAGTCAAAAATCTTTTATACAGTCATTGGTTTAAAGTAACCCAGTATAACCACTGACCTCACTGAATCTCACAGTGAAGGACCTGAGGCTTAATTACCGTCACGGTGCTCAGCACCGCCATGAAGGTAATTGTTGAGGGAAGGAAGATCATTACTTATTCACTTTGTCTAATCAGACTTTCAATGGGAATTCACCAAGAAGAAAACCAGAGTCACAAATGCATCCTTCTCTGTGGGCTACTGTGGGGATTACAGACAGACATCTATTTAATGGTTTCTAAAGTATAAAACTGTTTGTCAATCTGATTTCCTCCCAGACTACTCACTGGTGTGCACAGTTGCATTGTGAGCTTCCCTGTCCGTGTATCAGTCAGGCATAGCCATGTTAGCATACAGATGTGAGCTCTTTTGTGGCAAAACCCACTGCGTCTGGACCCTTTCCCACCCTATAACTGTACCCTCATTTCCTCACTTGGTACACGAGTGAAAGAAAGTGGAATTTGCGCCGTCATTGGAAATCAGTGTTTCCCCTCCATTTTTTATGTATGGCTCATTTAGTCATCAGGGTGGTTAGAATGTTAATCGTCTCGTCATGCAATTTAGCTGAGTTTCATTTTTCGGTGAAATCCTATAAAGCCCTAATTGAGCAGAACAAATGGCAGTTGTATATCATTTCTTTATCATTTCACCCAGGTATTTGCCATGGGATTTAGCAAAATAAGACCACCATGCTTTGTGGTTTGGTGCCCTGATAGCACTCGCACACCTGCACTTATTAAGTTAGTTTAACTACTACCAATTTGGTTGAGGCATTAACTTTGTTAGAGCCTTCATTTCACCCTGGAGATCCTTTCTGTGAATGCTAACAGTGTCCTAACTGTTAAAATGTCATTTAATGTCTTGGCAAATAGAAAAATAAACAAAACTGACCTGCAGAATGTTTTTAGGTAGGTTCTCAAGGTTCTCCTGAACATTGACCGTGTAAGGAGAGAGCTCAAAAACAGGTGAGCAGTCATTAATGTCCAATAAAACTATGTTGACTGTTGTTCGGTCCACTCTGGGGCTGCTGCCGCGGTCTGCAGCTTGGACCACCAGTGAATAAGACGAACGCGCCTCTCGGTCCAGCTGTTTGGCTACTGAAATCACCCCTGTGACCAAATCAATCCTGAAATCAGAGTTAGTGTTTCCCCCAGAGATAGAAAAACGTATCTGCCCATTGGTGCCATCGTCAGCATCGCTGGCAAACAGCTGGATGACATCAGTCCCTGTCAAGGTGTTCTCCTCTATCTCGATGTCATAGATATTCTGCGAGAAGCTTGGTGTGTTGTCGTTGACGTCCAAAACCAACATAGTCACATCCATGGTTGAAGAGAGAGGTGGTTCGCCCTTATCTGTAGCTACGACTGTGAGTGTGTAATTGGAAAGCTCCTCTCTGTCAAGCTCCCCAACCAACCTGACGTCTCCGTCTATTGTACCAATGCTGAACTTGTTACCAAACGGTCCTCTGAGGGAGTACTCCACATAGCTGTTGGGCCCACTGTCAGCATCTGTGGCCTGGGCCGTGAACACGACAGTGTCAACTGGCGTGTTCTCCTGGATGTAAGTCATCTTCTGTGACGTAAAGATCGGCGGGCAGTCATTGACGTCCAGAAGAATGATCGACACCTGGGCAGTGCTGGTGAAGCGGGTCATAGGAGACGGAGCCAGATCATTAACTGTGACTACCAGGTTGTAGAAAGACTGGGTTTCCCTGTCCAAGGCCTTCTTAGTTTGGAGGACCCCTTCTTTGGTGATGACAAAGTGGCCCTGGGGATCACCAGATGCGATTTTGTAGAGGAGCTGTGCATTTGGGCCTGAAAAACATGGCAAGAGGTAGATTATTAGAAGATAAAAACATGTGATAGCAGGGAGATGAAAGAAATGAATCTTTTAGATTTTAAGCACTCAAATAATCTGATCAGTGAAATGACCAAAGCCTCTAATGCAATCAGTTCTTTCAAATTAAAATACTTCACTTTACACTCTGAGTTTTTAAATTCAGTTTAAATTAAACTATTTATTGTGGCCTTGAGTAAGGAAAACAAAGAGATAACAAACAGAAAGGATGGTATAGTGGAGGTCAAATGCTGATATTTCTGACTGACATCCATTGTTCTAGATATAACTGCTAGATATTGTCCATGTGTTTGAATTAGGCACTTAAATGCATTATCAGCTTCCATTTCCACAAATTGTGCATGTGTAACAGCTGGGTGCTACTCTTATCCTCCAAGTGGACAATCCATTCATGTAACATGACAGATTGCTATCAGAAGAGAAATACCACTGCAAACCACTTCCTCAACTGATAGCGTGGTTTTGGAAAATCCCTCTGAATTGAAATATTTATTTAAGCGACATAACTGCAGTGTGTGGATGAGTGGATGGATGCACTAAACTATCTAACCTTGAAATCTGGCCTAATCTGTACAACCGCCCTGGAAGTGGGGGTTAAAACAAGCTTAAATTGAGCGTCCGTAATTCAACTCAACAGGGTATTCATGTGGAAAGTGCCAGCACCTTCCCACACTCCAGTGTGTATTTACAGTATACATGTAATCCCTTATCAAAAGCTTGAGTGCTACTTCCATCTGAGTTTTGGCTATGCCGTCTTGAGACAAAGTCTGGGGGTCGGGGGTCAGGGCTTAGGAAGTGCTAACAATGGTGGTGTTTTATTTTGACAATGCAAAACGGCAGCTATATATCTGAGAGGAGGACGCGGTCAGATTATGTGGACAGTGGAGAAAGAAGCCAGACTTTGGTTGAGAACTCGGCAGCATATTTCCCAGGAATGTAGGTCACAATAACCACATTAGTCCTGGGTGAAGCGATAATTACAGCAGAGGAGAGTAACAGTGACCGATCAAATACCACACGACTCTTCACAGACATGAAACCCACCACCTGAAATGCAGAAATAACTCCGGCCACTTAATCACACGGTGAAGATGTTGTATGTCATCAAATCATTCGTGTGTGATTCAAAATAAAAACGAAAAATAAAATGTAGACTTGAGAGCTTCTGTGTAACCAACTGTCATAACAAAGTGACAGGCCTCTATTAGATTAATCTACTATGGCTAGCTCAAACTTGATTTATACACGATGAGAGTACATTACTGCTTTAAACATGCCCACTGAGCGGTTTTCTTTAAATACACTGACATCACTGGAATACTTCCAGGACTTAACTTGATGACTGAGTTTTCAAGAACAATTTAAAATGCTAATCTGACAATCGCCACAATAGCCACAGCCACTAATCGGGCGGCTGTGGCTCAGGAGGTAGAGCGAGTCGTCTACTAATCGGAAGGTCAGTGGTTCGATCCCTGGCTCCCCTAGTCTGAAGTAAGCACTTAAGTGTAGATAAAAGTGCTGTATGAATGTATGTGTGACTGGGTGAATGTGGCCTGTAGTGTAAAGTGCTTTGAGTACACAGAAACTGAGTAGAAAAGTGCTATATAAGTACCAGTCCGTTTACCATTTATGATCAGCATGGAACGAGATGCGCTACAATTCTTTAATCGCACATCACTTTGAAGCTGACAGCTGGTTGCTTGAGACGTTCCAGGCTTCAGTTGCCTAGCATATTTACTACTAGGTCATATGTCATTCAAAGGTATCCTGCACTCTCATTCGTAGTTACTTCAGTCGCTCGCCAGGAAGTTGAGCTTGAGTCTCACCCACTTCATGTAGCCAGTGATTATTTTCCCTGTAGTGGCTTGAAGTCACCCGAATATCATTCACTTTCCATGGTCTCTGGTCACCACGTTGACGCCAGTGTGGAGGCAGCTTAACACAGAGCTTTTTGAAACATAAAAGTTGCCTCACATTCTCCATATTCAAGAAACAGAACAGAGGCTGTTGTGCTGCAGTACTCACATATGCTCATACTCATTTTCTTGATATTTACTTAGAGGTTAACATTAAAAAGACTAGTTTGAATATGCTACATGGCATTGATTTCCATCCTACTACTGTATATGTTCCCACTTTATTGGCATATCCTGCTAGATAGTGTATAAGTGTATTATGAAGAGAAAAGAGAGAAGGAGATGATGAAATCTATGGGGCTTAAAGGCCTTTAGGAGGGAGATCCATGTCTACGCTTCCTGTCTATCCAGCCAACACTACAGTTAAAAATACCTTAAAAATAGCTCAGTTCACAATACATCCATTATTTAGTCATATCTCTAATTTACTTTTTGATCAAAAATCTCTGAGGCATTATGATAGCCCATTTTATATTCAATTTATTTCAGTTTAAATTTAGTTTTTTTAGTGAGACTCCAGGTCCCTACTCTGAGGTCAGCACATTATATATAGCATTTGGAGTTTGAAGAGGTCAAGAAAGAAAGAAAATTCCACCTGCACACTGTAATTTCACAGCACAGAGAGGCATTTGTCAGCATATGAGCTGCCGCATCACTTCAGTAGACAGCCAATGTCAAGCACTGATGTCTAAGCTAAATGCATACACAAACTCATTCGCCAAGCTCATAACAAAAATACAGAGACAGTGTATTCCTATAAATACACTATGTGAAATTTAGAAACAAAACAGTAATATAGCAAATTTCTAGACCAGGGGTTCTCAGTATTTTTTGTGGAATATGACATATGCTATGTATGGTACTGAATAATCACATGGATTGATAAGAACAGTTATAAGATAACATTACCTTGTATCTCACCTAGATCCTCTAAATACTAAGATACTTTCAGTGTTTTGTGCTTTTTGAGAGGAGGAAACCCTCTCTCTGTTCTCTTTGACTGTGACCGGACAGTGTTTCACTTCCATCTCGGGGATGACCTGACATACACTGAAGGGCTGTGCATGACTGGGTGTATATTTAAAAAAAATAAAGCACTCTTCTCCCTCTTTCTGATCTCAAAACACAATAGACTTAATTTGTACTGGAAAAGAATTTGTCTTCTTGTGCATCTCAAAGAAATTAGGATATCATGAAAAAGTTATTTTTTTGTAATTAACTTCAAAAGGTAAATTTATAGTCAAAATATATTATATATTCACTGCAAGTAAAGTTACATATTTTCAGACATTTTTGTTTTAATTTGTATGATTATGGCTCATAGCTCATGAAAATCAGAAATCCTTTATCTCAATTTTTTTTTTTTTTTTACAAATTTACAATTTAGAAATGCCCAGGTCCTGAAAAGCATGTTCACTCAGTACTTGGTTGGGGCTCCTTTACCATGAATTACTGCTTCAGTGCATGGAGGCAATCAGCTGGTGGCACTGCTGAGGTGTTACTGAAGCCCAGGATGCTTTGATAGTGGTCTTCAGCTCATTTTTATTTTTGGATTTGGTGTTTCTCAGATGAACCCCATAGAGAGTGAGAGTGACACTGAAAAAAATCTGTTGGATTAACATGAAAAAAATATTTACATTGGTTGCACGCAATAAAGTTGTAGTTTAGTCAACTATATAAGTTTAGTCAACATTATTTTTCTATGTTATAATACCACAATTTTAATATGTTATATTAACATGACTTTTATATGTTGTTTATATGTTGTTTTTTTAGTCTTTATAATTATCTCATGTTAATTTAACATGAAATGGTTATGCTTATATTTAAACCTTTTTTTATATTGAGTGTATTTGGTTACCTTATGTTTAACTTATAATTATTTTATTATTATATTATATATTCTATTATTATCTGCTAAACCTCTATTTAACATGTTTGCAGTATGTGCTTAAGTATTATTAACATCAAACTACAACCTTGTTTAGCTAATACTGTCTACAATATTAATTCTAAACACTTTTAAAAACAGTAAGGCAATAAACAAAAACAGACTTCTTTAACCAAGCATCTGTATTTTCTCAATTTTACACAATTACAAAACTGGACTTCCAATCAACCCAATAAGTATGTGACACACACTGAACTCACTTGTTTGAAAT
>VUQI01062011.1:0-25784 GCA_015106735.1 Paratilapia polleni
GTTGATGCAAAAAATCCCCCCAAAAAAAACACCCCACAGCATGATGTTGCCACCACCATGCTTCACTGTTGGGATGGTATTGGGTAGGTGATAAGCGGTGCCTGGTTTCCTTCAGACATAACATTTAGAATTGAGGTCAAACGGTTCAATCTTGGTTTCATCAGACCAGAGAATCTTGGTCCTCACAGTCTGAGAGTCCTTCAGGTGCTTTTTTGCAAACTCCAAGTGGGCTTTCATGTGTTTTGCACTGAGGAGAGGATTCCATCTGGCCATAAAGCCCTGATCTGTGGAGGGCTGCAGTGATGACCATCGGGTTCTTGGTCACCTCTCTCACTAAGGGCCTTCTCCCTCATTTCCTTAGTTTGGCCAGGCAACCAGCTCATGGAAGAGTCCTGGTTGTGCCAAACTTCTTCCATTTGAGAATTATGGAGACCACTGTGCTCTTGGAAATCATCAGTGCAGCAGAATTTTTTTGTAGCCTTCCCCAGATCTGTGCATTGCAACAACCCTGTCTCTGAGCTCTGTAGGCAGTTCCTTTGACCTCATGGCTTGGTGTTTGCACTGATATGCACTGTCAGCTGTGAAGCCTTGCATAAAGAGGTGTTTGTCTTTCCAAATCATGTCCAACCAGTTTAGTTTACCACAGGTGGACTCCAATCAAGGTGTAGAAACATCTCAGCAATGATCAAGAGAAATGGGAGGCACCTGAGCTAAATTTCAAGTCTTTTTGCAAAAGGTCTGAATACTTATGTAAATGTGATATTTCATTTTTTTTTCTTTTTAATAAATTTACAAAACATCCTAAAATTGTGTTTTCAATTTGTCATTATGGGTTACTGAGTGTAGATTAATGAGAAGAAAAATGAATTTAAAACGATTGTAGCATCAGGCTGCAACATAACAAAATTGAATAAAGCGAAGGGGTTTTGAATACTTTCTGAACCTAGATATGGCATATTCTGGCTGAAAAGAAATCTGGAAAATAGACAGCAATGTGTGTTTCTGTATTTGCATGTTCTCCTCGTGCCTGCATGAGTTCTCTCCAGGTGCTCCGGCCTCTTCTCACACATGCATGTTAGGTTAAATGGTGATTCAAAACTGGCCATAGTGTGAATGTCCAGGGTGTCCAGGGTGTACCCTGCTCGCGCTCTGTGACTGCTGGGATAGGCTCCAGGATGGAAAACAATGTGTGTAAATGAATGATACTGTATCAGGATTTAAACAGGTTACCTGAGGGGTAACCCATGGATCCTTGATTGATCCAAATCTTTTTATGTTTTATATTTGTGATACTTGCGAGTTAGTATTTTGCTAAAATTTGTAATTATTGAAGATGGCAGATTTTTTTCTTTGCTCTTGGAAGACTTTAAAGGAACTTTACATGCTATTGAAAGGGAGTTGGAAATCCAAAATTCTGTTTTTTGTTGTTATTTGTTGTTGTTGTTTTTAAATTTTCTCTCAGTATTTAGAAAACTACATTTAAAGTTGTAAGAAAACAACGAATTGACTACATTAAAGGAAAACTTTCAAAGTAATTAGAAATTCTATAGAAATGCCTTGCACTGTTTTTTTTCTTTTCTTTTTTTGCTTCCTCAGACTTCCTTCCATTTCTTACTGTGTGGACTGTGGGGATTGACTTTTAAAATGTCATTAAATTAAATTCTGTTTTTTACAGGAGAGCCATATGCATGATTATTAAGGCTGGTTACTATGATCACTATGAGTCTTTCTTAAGTCTCACCTTATGAATCATATTGATTTGAAAAATAATACATAATGTTCAGAGCATGGACAGATCCAGGGGTGGGGCAAGAAGAGCACCTGCCCCAGCTGAAATGTTACAAATGTTGTTGTTTTTTCTGTTTAATGAGAAAAATGAACAGTACCAGTAAAAACGTTTGGACATGAATTGGTAAGTGTATCCAAACTGTACTGTAGACCAGACATATATAAGCATGGCTTCTACCTCAGCCTGTTGGGTCACTGCTTGGTACATAGACTGTGGACTCTATATTTAATGTTTACTCTGTCTCTACAATATTTGATGACTGAATGAAAAAACAAAAACAAAAGCAAAATATACACAGTGATAGATGCAAAGTTTCCAATCACTGTGCGTTATATATGCTGGGTTTCACAGGACCTCAGGGCAGTTGCTCTGCATGTGGGTGTAGAACTCATTTGGCATTGCAGTCCAGCTCCTGTCAATTAGATGTGCTGTGTATTGGCCAGGTTTTGACCCTGCTTCTAAAATTGAACACTGATGCAATAGTCAAGCTAGCAGCAGAAGTTCAAAGTCATTAGATGAGATCTTGAACTAATTAGGCCTGCCAGTCTTTCAGTAGTGAGAAAACACAGCTACAGAAAGTAGCTTGACTGACAAGCTGAACCAAAATGAACACATCTGAAAAATTTATGGTAGCATGATTCCCACTTACTTAGTGCCAGATCTAACCTAAAGAAGACATGCATGAAGGTTTTCACTACATGCATGGAAATGAAAATGTATTATCTTAATTTTAATCATTCAAGTTTAACAGACATAAAACTACACATTTATTATTAAATTCATCACACTACACAAGTAATTGTTTTGCATTTTTTTCATATTTTATATTCAGTGTTAATCTCTTAGCACTGTGTACTGTTGTCATAAAAGAATATATTTCTGATGTAAAATTCATGTAGTTTGCCACACGTCAGTACTACACATGGTGCTGTATAATGTGATGTTGCCATCTTCTGGCAGTGGCAGTGAAGTAAATGCACATATAATCATATATATGTTCACAGCTGTCAGAATTTATGTAATTTGTGCTAAATTTACATGTTCAGATAATTTTCTTTTTGGAAAATTACAAAACAGCGCTGGTTTCTCTCATTATACATATTCAGGACCGATGAGTATTGTCTCCAAGCACTCTGCGGGGTCTTGTTATATCTTGTTTGCTACCTTTGGAGAAGTGACGATGCGTGTAGGTTATAGGTTCTGTTTATTTCTGTCTGCAGGAGTATTAACAAGCTCAATGAGATCAGCAGTGCCCCATAACTTGACAAAAAATGAAGAGTTTGTCAGTTTGTGAGCTGGTGCTTATAAGAGCTGTCAGCAGGGGAGATACAGGTATGCGTTTGGAGCTCTGGCATGTGTGTTTGTGTGCTGTGCTGGCGGTCAGGGGGTTAAAAATCACTCTTGAGTGTTCACATCTATCAGAAAGCATGAAAAGCACCTTGTTACAACAGTTAACTTTAACAGATGACAGCTGGCTTTGGCAACTAGGGGCTAATGGAAAGATTAAGTCAATTACAGCTTGGCAGGGGGACTGAGAAATATTCGAGACATTCCCCAGCATATTGGAACAATAGGCACCTACATATGCGCTGTCACTCTCAGGCAGTAAATGTCATTATGTCAGAGTAAATACGACAAAAATGTGCTTAGTTCTGTCTCTAAAATAGATAAATCTCGATGATTACAAAACAATGATAACACTGAAATGCAGACCAAGTGAAATTGTTATTATCTCCACATGTGCAGTGTATGCAGCTTTTTTGTGATTGCTCTCTGTTTCATCTTGATGCTATTGCTGACTTAGTCCCCAACTTTAGATCAAACAGAAAAGAAAGCAAGAACACAATAAACTCAGCATAAACTGGAAACTGAAAATGGTTGAGAAGGACAAAGTTCAGCAAACTGAAAAGATTGTCTAAAGTAAAGTGCTTAGTCCAATACAAAAAAGCAGAAGATCATACACTAGAATTTGTATTCCGTGTGCAGTCGTATACTCAAATTTTGCTGCTGTTGACATGATGAGGTGCAGAAGTCACACAGTGACTCTCACCAGTTAAATTCTCATTTCTCTTTCTTCTTGTGCAGTATAAATGAGTTCAACCCCACAGGGTGGGCATAAATGTTAAGTGCCTCTTGGCTTGAAAACTCATCAAGAGTAGGAAGGCCTGTGGGGTATCTGGCAGCAATCCGATTAACTGATGTAACCTCTGACCTGTAGGCGACCACATCTCTACATGAAGTCCATAATTTTGAGTTTTAATAACATATAACAGACTGCACACAGATTTCAGTCATGGATGAATGGTTAAATGTGCTTGTGTCCTTAACTGGCACTGTATCGAGCCAAGTTAGACTATAATGAAGGCAGTTTTGACAGTAACCTGGTGCCCCTCAATTGCTTTTGCATTGTTGCACTGCAGAGGATTTTAGTCACAGCATTACACATCACACTTGATTAAAATCTCTTTATAAAATGGTTACTTACAAGAGTGCAACAACATCAAACAATTAGCGGCACACAGAGGAAAAGGTTTTATTGTAGACTGGAGACTGTGTTCAGTCAAAACAATGTATGCACTGGAAACAAAACAATCTATGAACTCAGTATTTACATTATTTCAATGACAATTACCCTACAGCTACTAGGTCTATGTGACATTTTTGAATCATAGACCTAGTAGCTTATCAAAGTTGACAGACATGGACACATTTGAGTCAAAAATTGAAATTTATATATCATAGAGGATGGTGAACAAAATCCATGATTGTCAGTAATCACGACTCATACTCTTTCTCCACTTTTCACTGCATTCCCACGAAACTTTCCAAACCAGCTGTTTTCCACCTGGCCACATCCCATCACATTTTCCCAGCAGTCATGATCACAGGATTCCCTTCGTCAGTCTGCACACGTGTTCCCATTTACACTAATCTTAACCATGCTACTAACTATACTATAGCAGTTTTGCACATACCTTGCCTGATTTTCGAAGTTACTTATGCATATACTTTTCACGCACTAGCACCTATTCCTTTTTCCTGATTTTCAGATTCTTTGCACATTTTTTTGACACGTTAATTGTTAATGAGCCGACTGCATTGCTTCACTGGATTTCTCTGTGTACATTTCATATTTTTAGAAGACTTAGTAAACTGTTCTTCCTGTCTGCATTTTGATCCTGCGTCCTGTTGCCTCATAGCCAAACCTGAGGACTATGATGGATAATAAGTGCAGTATCCTTCTTGTTATTTTTTTTGTTTCCCTTGATGTCCCCACATCTGCAAGCATCTTTAAATTTGAAGTTAAATTTTAAGTTATATGCATTTTTTAAAATAAAGTCCCCTGAAATACTTTCCATGTTGTATTTATACTATGTTGCCAAAGACCATTATTCCTGTTGATTAAAATCCATATTGATCAATAGATATCACTGCTATTGACTAAAATAGGTATTGAAGTCTGTTTTTTTGTTGTTGTTGTTGTTGTTGTTGTTGTTGTTTTTGTTTTGTTTTGTTACACAATTTACACGACAAGGACATTTATAATTCTTCTGAATTCCCTCTCACTGCTGAACAAACTTCATATTCAGCACAGGCAAGTAGTTTAAAATTGGCAGAGGGTGACTTTCTTCTTAAATACAAATACATCAGTCACACTGGCACCACTTTCTTTTTCAATCTCTGGTTTTTACTCCAGTATGCTTAGGCTAAAATGCTATAGTCTGTGGTTTTGCTGATATAAATGGAAGTCAACATAATGTGGCCAAAGCTATATTTTACACACACACACGCACACACACAGGTAGCATCACATGCACATATAATTATGTCCCAGTTCATAGAATTTGTTTTTTCTCTTTTGATTGTCCCTGGATTTTTACAAAGTACTTTGCAATGCACCTATTTGTTTAAGAGAATGCCATAAATAAACTTGACTTGTTTTGCAAGCAGTATGTGTGCTTGGGCCATATTTTATAGTCTTAATACGTGGGTCCACACATGCCTGGGGAATTTGGGAGTGCAAATAAAGAACATGATTACACTTCACTAGATCAGCTGCCTTTTTGTTCTGTAGTATCCCAAGAGTAACATAAGCTGGAGAAGATGGATTTGGCTGCTGGCTGGCTGTGCGTTGTGCTTCTGTGGTCTACACTATTTACTTTTATAGGGAAGGACTTCAGAGAAGCTGGTATCTTTTCAGCTTATAGGTTCAGCTCAGTGTTACAGAGACATGATGAACTAAAATAGCCTTAATGAGATCACTGAGTCCAGGGCTGTATTGTCTCTAGGGAATAACCACAAGCAGAAATAGCCCTGATAAGTGAAGGCAATTCTTGGAAGAGAGTCACTTTAGGAACTCTGAAACAAACAGGGTAGCACCAAAGGAGACATTTATCAAGAGTATGTAGAGAGGGATGCTGCTTAATTGACATTTTATTAATGCACTGTGTGCTCTATTAATTGTAATATTGCATTCTTTTTAAGACTCACAATAAGGCTACTTTCCAGCCACATGTTTATAGGGCTTTAATCTTAACTGAAATATTATATAAGAATGCACAGAAATAAAAAATTTTAAAGTTAATAATGACAGTATACACTTGTAATAACAGAACAACGTGAAGAGTTTGTTTGGCTCCAGATTTGAGCTCAGACTGAAGGCACAGATGGTCCATCCTGCAGCACCTCATTATCCAAGTATCAGGTTGACTTGATGTCACTTCTCAGCGCTCAAGGCGCCTTACATGATGTGTATCTCTGTGAACATGGTTAAAATAACAGTGGTGTTACTGACAGGAGGGAATACAAGCCTTCCAGTATTCGGCCTGTTGGGAGAGCATCCAGATGAGAGGAAATTGGAAGTTAGCTTCACAGTAAACAACAAGCAAAACATGGCATTTTTAGATAATGGATGCATCTACTGTAAATATATTTATCATTTTCTTCTATGCAGTCAGTGTCTTTGGACTGCTGGTAGAAGTGTAGTTAGCTGTCACCAAAGTTATCTCAAAGCACAAAAAACCACTGCTAACAGCCACAAACAATGGCCAGACAAACTCCGGAACAAAGAGCTTCAAAACTTTTGTTGTCAGCCGCCAGCAGTGTGAAAACTTGAGCAACTTGAAATCAACTCCTACTCTGATAAACACAAGTGGTATGCGAAATTGAGCTGAAGTGCAATTTTTAAGCCTTATTCCCACCTGGGCTGTGTGTTACTGCCCAGCAATAAATCCTCTGCACATCAGGAGTGAGATTACAGCCTTTAGTTGCTCTATAGACTGACAGTTCTATCTACTAAGAAGGATTGGTCATTTACAATAAATTTGATATAAATGTGATATGACAGAATATCATCAAACTTCCCCTAGCCTCAAAAATAAGCTTGAAGGTTTGGATATGATCCAATTCCTTCTCTGCCATTGCTTCTGTCAGAAAGTCCTATTCATCTTCTTTTTCATTTTCTCTTGTAACTGGGAGCTGTCAAGGCCTGGGGGCTTTGCCTTGCAGTTTGCTGGGCTATATTTATAATTGGACCCTGTCAACGGTGTCCAGTGCAACTTAAGTGCAAGGTTTGTTATGGCATCTACTGTGCACTGATTTCAACACATGCCAGCTGTGAGATGGTTTGTGTGTCATTAATGCATAACTATTGGTAGGTGCAGACACAATGTTTGTGTCCATGAGGTTGTGGATGGAATGAAAATCATCTAAAGGGGATCAAAGGAGAGTGAGCAAAAAGTCAAATTCTTCCAGGCAGTGTAAAGCTGTAGAGATGCTGCCTATTCACAGGGAATCTTAGGTATGTATAGACATACAATATACACAACAGCTGAGCAGCTGTACCTGCAGGTATGCACAATGAATACCACAGCTGTGCTGTAGAAATCAGGATTTCTTCCATCTTGCTGACATTTTAATTGAATGTGAGAAAAGTACACGTCATTCAGGTTAAGGATTTTGCATGGTTTCATCCTTCTGTTCAACATCCCGATGTCCCCCTTGGACACATATCTTAGTCTACCAGATTTTTAATTCTTACCTGGGTGTGCAGCAGTGCTCTTGGAACCAAAATCAAACCAACTTAAAATTAATTTCAGTCATTTTGACCTGCCCTGGTGTGTAGTGCAGTATCTATGTGGGTGTTCTCTTAATCAACACTGGTTCTCCAGGTAAGTGGTGCACGACTGAGCTTGTCAGCGTGTCAGAGTCAGAGTGGAGTGTTCTGCTGGGGGAAGCATGCGACATCTGGAGGACCTCTCTGATGAGACTGTCCCAGCAGGAAACAGGACAATGTCCCCACATGATTTTGGTAACTAGAACCTTTGATCTGATTAAGAGTGGATTGTGGGCAGGGTGAAAAAAAGTTGTGACGTGTCTTCAAAGCATCCTTTAAATCAACTCTAGTGTCCATGGAGTATCTCACAAAAACAGTGACTTCACTTCTTGTCAAATAGTTTGCAACATTTAATTTTTGTAAATTACAACCTGCATGACATAATAATATAACGATAGACCAGATTTTGGTATACAGATTCAGGAGGAATAACTTTTCTTTCATCGATAACGATGATGTGCAGAGCAGCTTCATTGCGGCGCAAACCAGGAGAGGGAGACAAAGCTCTTCTCCACTCACCTTAAGATACGAGATTCTTTTACGCAGCTGGACTTCTGATTGTTTTCCCTTATTAATGTGGATTGTCTGGAGTAATTAAACAAATTGTGAAGGCGCATTTAAATACTATCGGTCTGCTTTAGAAGTGTTGAAACTAAATAATTTGGACATAATTCTCATTTCAAGTCTTATTGCAAGCTGTACCCTAAGTGATGTCTCATACCCAAATATCACCACATTCTTTTACCTTATCAACCTGACGAGGTCCATCCAACGCGGCGTGGTGTCTCCGCCCAGAATGACACAAGCCACGTCCATTTAAAACCTGACTAACGCATTCCGGCGGAGAGATATCGACCAATTGGCTGAGTGGAGGGCGTGACTCTCCTTACTCCAGCAAAGCAGGAGTATGAAGTTTGGGTTATCAGTGCACAGCTACTGTGAGAGAATGGTCCACCTCAGTGCTCACAGGTGCGTGATATTATCCAACTCCGATTTTATACTCTTGCAACTTTAACCGAAGTAGGTGGTTTACAAGAGTGCATGCCCAAAGTTCAAGGTGTTTCCTCTGCAGTTCCACTCTACAAATGGCTTGGATTATTCACCCGCATCTGCACGGGACTGGCGCTGCTTTCACTCTGCTCGCCGTGATTCTGACAGGTGATGTGGTTGCACAGGTTTTTGACAGCTATGGATTATCATACGCCTTGAGGTCTGAGTTGTCAGAAGACACGATATTGGTTGCCAATAATGGGATACGCGTGCCTTTCGGGAGATCAGTCTTCATTGATCCCATCAACGATTTGGTTATCCAAGTTCAGCCCGGTGATAGATGCAGCATAACAGTCCTGGACAATGATCCTTTGTCTCAAAGGCCTGGACACCTGTCTCCGAAAAAGTTTCCGTGTGAATTTGGCCCCAACGACGTGAAGTATTCGCACTTTGGCTCTCGGAGTCCTCCGAGGGATAGAGTGAGGTTACAACTCAGGTATGACACTCAAACGGATACAATTATAATACCCTTTATGATGGAGGTGGAGGTAATTTTCACACAGTTGGAGGTGCTGACGAAAAACATGCCGCTCACTGTTGAAAAATTGCTCGGCACAAGTAATCCCATCGATAGAAAAATATTAGAATTCACCTATGATAGAAGTGCACATCAGTGCAAAATAGCTTCTCTCTCCAGTGGCAATGTGCTGCCCAGGTATGGAAAACTTGTGGATGAAGAGAGCCTCGGAACAATGGTGGACTGTGATGAGTTTATTAAAATGAACACCCGTTATCAGCACACTTTCGCTTTGAAGTCACCTAACAGAGATTACATCCCGATGGTTGTGGAATTGCATGATAAAGAAGGCAATTTGCTCAAGCAGGAATTTTTCCAGATTTTGGTCAGAATTAAAGAGGGCGAAGACAACACACCTCCTAAACCCAGCTTTGTTGCCATGATGATGATGGAAGTAGATCAGTTTGTAATGACAGCAATAACCACGGATATGCTGGCTGCAGAGGATGTTGAGTCTAATCCCGACGAATTAATCTTCAACATCACATCCCCCCTGTCGTTTGAGGAGGGCTACATAGTGAGCACAGATGATAGGAATTTACCAATAACCTCATTTTACCAAGGAGACCTCAAAGAGTTGAAAATCGCTTACAAGCCCCCTGCTGTGGATTCAAACACTGAGCGGATTTTCCAGATTGAGTTTGAGGTTGTGGATGCAGAGGGGGCTGTGTCAGATCCTTTTGCTTTCATGATTGTTGTAAAGCCTATGAACACATTGGCCCCTGTGGTTACTAGGAATACTGGGCAGCTGCTGTATGAGGGTCAGTCCAGACCTTTGTCCAGTTCACAGAATCTGGAAATCAGTGATGAGGATAATTTAGAGAAAGTCAAAATTACTGTTATTGATGGGCTGAGGCATGGAGAGTTGACCGTTTTGGGCTCCAGGAGGAAATTTTTCACCCCAGCTGACCTTGATGCTGGTGTAGTCATTTATCAACATGATGGTAGTGACACATACAGTGATAATATTATTTTCAGAATGACAGATGGCACAAATGAGGTGGAGTTTCTGTTTCCCATCACTGTTGTGCCAACAGATGACGAGCCTCCCATTATAAATGCCAACACTGGTTTGGTTTTATTCAAAAACCAAATGATGCCAATCTCCTCGCTTATGCTCAGTGCAGCAGACATCGACTCAGAGGATTCCACAATTAAATTCACAATAGAGCCTCCTTTTTCCACATTGGGGCAAGTGATGCTGCGTCAGTCTGAGGCTCCAGAAGACCCGTCAACCTGGAAGTTTAATTCTGAGGATGAAATGTATGAGAAAGTAGTGACTGAATGGCTGCAGCAGGATATTACTGATGGTAAACTGTTTTACAAGCACATTGGGCCCCACAGCACCAGCACAGTCATGGATCGGTTTGTGTTTAGGGTTCAAGATGACAATGATCCACCAAATCAATCAGGTGAGAGCTCATTTGTCATCAAAATTCTCCCTGTTGACGACCTCCCACCTGAATTGTACCCTGGCACGACCCTGCAAATGACTGTGCATGAGTATCAGCTTACTTACTTCCGAAAGAAATTCCTCCGTTACACTGACCTCGACTCAGAGGATCGTGATCTCAAATACACAATCATCCAGCCACCGACAGACACAGATGAGAACAACCCTGTTGTACTGGGAGCTCTGGTATTGACTGAAAACCCAAACACTGAAGTCACAACTTTCACTCAGGCTCAAATTAATCACCATAAAATAGCTTTCAAGCCACCTGAGATGGAGCTTGGAATTACCACTCATGTTTTGCAGTTTAGATACACTGTTGAGGATGTTGCTGGAAATAGTTTAGAAGGAGTTTTCACTATATTTTTAAAGCCTGTGGACAACAAGCCGCCTCAAATAACAAACTCTGGATTTACTGTGCTTGAGCGTGGCAGACATATCCTTACAAGTGCTGAGCTGGACACCTCAGACACAGACACAGATAGCAAAAAGATAACTTTTGCTATAACTCAGCCACCACTGCATGGTCAGCTCCAGTTTACATTCACTGATATGACCAAAGGAGACACTTTCAGCCTAGATGATATTGGAAATGGTGTAATTTCATACATCCATAACGGAGATGAATCAACATTGGATTCTATACAAATAGATGTCAGCGATGGGGTCCACATTGTCCCGATAACTATAAAGATTATCGTGAAGCCAATTGATGATGAGCCTCCAACTATTAGTCTTCCTGCTGGCACAATTGGTTCCTACATAGATGTACTGGAAAATGGAGCAACAGAAATCACAAGCAATGTCATTCAGGGAAGAGATGAGGACACCGATGACCTCAGATTAACCTTCATAGTTGAAGACCCGCCATCATTGGGTGAAATCCTGGTTAAAGGTGTTCCATCGGGCACATTCACCCAAGCTGATATTATTAACGGCTTTGTGGTCTATGCACACACGAGTGGGGAGGTAGGCTTGAGCACAAAGGAGGACTTTTTCAATCTCACTTTGACGGACATGTCTGATGAGTGGACTGTGGGAGGAAATAAGATTACAGGTGTCAGAGTGCATGTAACTATTCTTCCTCTGGACAGCCAGGCTCCAGAGGTCTTTGTGGGGCCACAGTTCACTGTTGCTGAGGGAGAGAAGAATGTCATTCAGATTCTTCATATAAGCGCTGATGATGTTGACACCCCCAACGACGACCTTCTATGTACAATCATTGTACAGCCGACTTCAGGGTATGTGGAAAATATCTCCCCAGCCCCAGGCTCAGAGAAATCCAGGTCTGGAACAGCTATTAGTGCTTTCACCATCAAGGACATCAAACAGAATCACATTTACTATGTTCAAAGCATCCACAAAGGAGTCGAGCCAGTAGAGGACAGGTTTACATTCAGATGCTCTGATGGCATCAATTTCTCTGAAAGGCACTTTTTCCCTATCTCCATAATCCCCTCTAATGATGAAAAGCCAGAGATTTACATGAGAGAGTTTGTAGTTATGGAGGGCATGAACATAGCTATTGACACTCCCATTCTGAATGGTGCTGATGCAGATCTCCCCTCTGATCAGCTGACATTCATCATCACCAAACCCCCCAAGCACGGATTTATTCTCAATCAGCTCACTACCGGCACCGTCCCTGTGTCTAACTTCACCTTGGATGAGATCAGGGAGGCCTCCAGCTACGTGTATGAGCATGATGACTCAGAGACCACAGAGGACAGCTTTGATATTGTTCTCACAGATGGAAAGTTCAGTGTAGAGAAAACAGTCATTGTTATGATTATCCCTGTGGACGACGAAACCCCAAGGTTGGCAATCAATGATGGCCTTGAAATAGAGATAGGTGATGTGAAAGTCATTAACAGCAATGTTTTAAAAGCTACTGATCTGGACTCTGAGGATAGCACGCTAACTTACATAATTCGATATGGGCCCGGTCAGGGGTATTTGCAAAGAACAACGCCTTCAGGGACATTGCAAAATATCACAGTTGGAATGAATTTTACACAGAGTGAGGTGGATCAGGGTTTGATTGTGTACATCCATAACGGACAAGAGGGGATTCGAGACCTCATCAAGTTTGACGTGACCGATGGCATCAACCCTTTGATTGACAGATACTTCTATGTTACAATCGGTGGCATTGACATGGTTTTCCCTGATGTGGTCAGTAAAGGTGTATCCCTTAAAGAGGGTGGCAGGGTTACTTTGACAACAGACCTTCTCAGTACTAGTGACCTCAACAGCCCTGATGAACACTTAGTTTTCACAATCACCCGAGCACCAATGAGAGGACACCTGGAGTGCACAGACACACCTGGGATGCCTATCTCATCCTTTACACAGCTGCAGCTGGCTGGTAACAAGATCTACTACATCCACACTTCTGATGATGAAGTGAAAATGGATAGTTTTGAATTTGAAGTGACTGATGGCTACAACCCCGTGTTCCGCACTTTCCGCATCTCCATCACTGACGTGGACAATAAAAAGCCTGTAGTGACGGTACACAGCCTGGTAGTGACTGAGGGAGAAAACAAACTCATCACACCTTTTGAGATAACAGTTGAAGACAGAGACACCGTTGACCGCCTCTTGAAATTCACAATCACTCAAATTCCAGTTCATGGTCGCCTGCTCTTTAACAACACCCGTCCTGTCACCTCGTTCACAAAGCAGGACCTGAATGAGAACTTGATCAGCTACAAGCACGATGGCACAGAGAGCGCAGAGGACAGTTTCTCCTTCACTGTCACCGATGGCACTCACACAGACTTCTATGTCTTCCCTGACACTGTATTCGAGACCCGAACGCCCCAAATGATGAAGATTACAGTCCTCCCAGTGGATAATGGTGTACCCCAGGTTGTGGTTAATAAGGGTGCCCCAACATTGCGGGTTCTGGAGACAGGCCACTTAGGGTTTGTGATCACTAGTAAGACCCTTAAAGCAGAGGACAGAGATAGCATTCAGGTTTCAGTGACCTTTAGGATTACTGTAGCCCCAGAACATGGCTACCTGATCAACCTTGGCAGAGGAAATGCTACTATCAACACCTTCACACAAGGTAAGAGAGCTGTTTTTCAATGCTTTGCAAACCTGTGACATTCTGATGGATTTGTAATCAGCTGCAGAGACTCACATAGAAGACTTTTTTAATATTCAAAACAATCTGATGTGAATTTAAACTCCATTTACACTTACTCTGTTAAATGTACTTCTCACTCGATGTTCTAAAAAATACTATGTTCAATCATAAAGTTTTTGTTTTCACTCAAGAGAGCGCCTGTTTACAGAAATGAAGTATGCTAGTGCCTCAGGTTGAGCAGATCTCCCTAGAGGAGAGCATTTTTCAAACAGTGGCTAAAACTTTTCGCTTTGGAGAAAACTTATGGTGGTTTGTACTTTACCAGAGGAATATAACAGCACACAAGAGAATTACAGATGTGATGATAGATAATGTGAACATGCAAACATGTCAGAGGGAGGGAGATGTGGTAGTGTGGCTCACAGCAAATCACTGGCTTTGTAAATAACACGGTGCAGTACAGAAGTTACATTTCAAACAGACCAGAGGGGTGTCTTGGTAAATGGTAAATATCAGGGTAGCAACCACAGTCAATATCCATGTATTCCCTGCTTTTATTTACTGAGCCACTGTGAGATGGTTTCCCCTAGAGGCCTGTTCAATATTTCAAGAGTTCTCACAAGAGTAAACAGACGGTAAATAAAGACACTATCTCCCAGGCATTTGAAAGTTTTGGCTATGCATTTTTATGCATCGGTCCCTTTGAAGGGAGATATTTTGGCATAAAATATTGAAGGCAGCAAGGGTGTAAACTTTGCAGTTTTTAGTGCTATGAGGAAGCCTGTCTAGTGCCACACTATCAGGATGGCAAGCAGAGTGCTGTGATGGAGCCCCACGAGTCAAGCTGCTCTTAATGTCCAGTGTCATTCAGTAGCCTTATTGATATACAGCCTTTTGAGGGTGTTTCTTTGTTCAGAGTCCCCGGACACTGTCGGTGTGCGCATTTCAGCACACAGACACAGAGACACAGGAGTAGTCACTGACAACTAGACAAAAGCAAATTAAACATATTTTGTTAGTTGTTTTTTTTTTTTGTTTTGTTTGTTTTTTTGTTTTTTTTGTTGCCAAATAGCTAATGCAGACTTTTGTGAATAGGATATTCTGCTGTCATTTATGCACACTTGCTCTTTTTCAGCTGAAATCGACGATATGAGCATATGCTATGTTCTGAGGGATGGTGACAATGCTACAAACGACATCTTTCATTTCTCCATTGAGGACAATGGTAAGTTCCTTAATTTAAACATTAAATCTTGAAGTTAAAGTGTGTGAGAGCCATTAAGTTTGAAATGAGTCCCTTACACGCTGATTTTTGAGGCTGATGCAGTGAATTTGTTACACTGTTGAACTTTAATGAATTCAGATTTCTCTAAGAAGGGAAATGCTTGCATGCTCTCAACAATGTGCCTAATTAAGCAGAATTACAAATCAAAAGGCATGTGCAAAGATGGAAGAGATTTCCATTATTTCAGTTTAAGTAAATGAGATAACAAGCATGCAGTAAATGAGAAGGAAAGATATAATGTTTAGAGATAACTTTTGTTTCTCTCATGCTCTGGTGATTTTCATTCAACCAGTAGCTCTGAAAAAAAGTGCAATGTCAGATCTTTTATGCCTATTAAAATTTTTATCTGAATATTCATTAGTATATTCATTAGTTCATCCTACTACAAATGATGCCATAGGTAGGTCAGTCTTATGGCACCTATTTGTAATTGCTCATTATTTTTTAGAAAGTAATGACTGATTTAGTAAGTTACTAATTAGTAGAGCTGTAGATATGTAATCAGTCACAGGCTCTGTGAATGGTTTGAGGCAATCATGGCGGTGTTGCTGATTAGCAGAAGCAGTGTGCCTGACAGTGTGTCCTTTCTGCTATCCTTCAGCTGTGATGAGTGAGCACAAAGGACAGCTCTAATAGGGGCCCTCTTTTCCCACAAGCACCTCAGTGAGCCCCCGTTCTCATTTCTCATTTTCTGTGGCTTCAGTTTGATATTTGACAGGTTAAAATCAATCTCAACAGGTAGATGGGGTGCTAATAAGCAGTGACTCAAATGCAGGAGCTGGTACTGAATATCAGCAGCTGAGCCCATGCAGATTTTTTTGTTGTTGCTGAGTGCGGTTCCATTAGTCCCTTTATTATTGTCTCACTTTGGGTTTTTTTTTTTTAATGAATCTCTGTGGGCCACTCTCCCTCTTTGTCACTTTCTTTCTTTGTGTACCTTGCTTGATGGTTGATGGCACACATATCTCCACACTGGTAGTTTATCTTCCAGGCTGGCAATTAGATTCACTCTTTTCAGCACTCACTGCAAGACTTCAAAACAGTTTATGTCTTATTCCGTCCTCAATCATAGTTATGTCATCAAACAAAGCAAAGTATAAAATGGCAACAATCAGATACAATGCATATCTCTAAAATGTCATTCTTTGATATGGAAATTGTACTTTATAGTGGCACCTAAAGAGCTTAACAAATTGATGAATAGTCTTGTTGGATGGCCCATCCATAAGGACTCGACACATACTGCAGTGCAGTTTTTGAGGCAATCAGTGAACTTTTTTTTTAAATAAGATTTAAGCTGTGCTGGTGGCTGCCCAAAATCCCCAGACAGAGCCTGCAGCTCTTTGAACAGCCGTGTTGTGGAGGAGCTGCATGGTGTACACTGGCACACAGCTGCACTATGTCATGTTCAGCAGTGGAAAACACTCTTTCTCACTTCAAGTTCATTGGGAAATTTACCAAATGCACTTGGCAATGTTATGAGTGTGAAAAGTTGCCTTTCATGTTGCAGCTGTTCAGTGAGATTCCATGAGTTTATGCCAATAGAGATGAACTGTGAATGTAGGCACAGTTTTGAGTATGGGCCTGCTGCTGACTGCTGATTACCATAATTTGTGTGCCTTAGGATGATGGTCATTGTTTAAACAGTACATGTGTACAGTTTATTGGAATTGTTTTTGCTTCTTCTTCCAGGTGAGGTCCCTGTATTGGGATTAGTACACCACACAAAGGACTATAGGATTTCTGCTGGCTCCATTGTCAGTCCAAACATAAAGTGACTTAGAGTCTGCACTTATTACAGGGCAGTGCACTAATTTACTCCTGGCATGTATTTTCACAAAGGAGAATGAATGGAAAGTGCAAAGCCATTCATTATGTTCTATCCAAATACTTATGGCAGTCTCACTTCTAACCACAAGCTTGTTTTAATTGTAGAAAGTGACATCATAGTTTCCCTAATAGATGGACTGTCTTGTTAACAGGGTACAGTCTTGGATCTTAAACTGAGCTGCCAGAGCTTCAGTTCTTTGCAGCAATGTATTTGCTGACTTCTGCATAGTTGTAATTGTAAATGGTGAGTTCAGAGCCCAAATGTGAAACTATGCTAGACCTGACTCACTATCATCCATTGTATAGCATAGTTGTATAAGAGCACTGACTACAGTAATGACCTTTGCTTTAAGTGGCTAGATGTTTTGTTTACCTAGATTAATTATGCTTGTGCAATTTAGACTGTTTTACTTGATTAACTTGGCTACATAAAGAGAGGAGATGGGCTTTGCACTACAAATAAAAAAAAACAACTGGGCCACATCCCAAAGTCCTTAGCATTTTTAATTAGTGATTAGTGTTCCTTAAAAAGTACAACTTTTAACCCTGTTAGTGTATAAAAACAGAATAATATTGAATTTACTTCAAAATTATGCTTTACATTATGTGCAGTGGTCTACAAATGTATAATCACTGGATTTTGTGCATTATATGTGTGATTTCCTCTCGTCTCCAGTGTCTTTTGCATTTTACAAGCTGACACTGTGGGCTTTTAAAGCTGTATTTAAGGTGCTTTTGCCAAAAAGGAGATGACAGGGTGAATTTTGCCAGTGACACTTGTATCTCATTTTTTGTCATGCTTGTCAAAGCTTTGAATGAATAATTACAGACAACTAAAATCACTCATTTTAATTTGTGGGTGTCTGCTGTTTTGAAGAAACAGCACACCTGGACAGCAAACAGAATCACAAACAGGACTGTTGCCCAGAAACATTTTTAATTACTTAGTAAGCGTCTTGTTTAGAACACGACTGGAATCTGGATGTTTTTGTATCTGTGTGTGCGTGTGTGCTGCTCTTGTTATTCTAAGTGAGTTAGTTGTTGTGTTTCCGCGGACTCCAGCTCTCCCCTTGTCTCCAGGGGATTCAGTTGTATTCAGGTGAGCTTACCTGAGCACACACAAGCCCTTGCATTCCCAGGCAGTTGTTTATGGAGCTGATTCCGTGTCTGCCTCCAGCTAGTCAGTCAGCATCACAAATGTTCTTAATGACAGACACACTGTAGTGGTCTTTGTTTTTCATTCCAGGCTCTCACTGCCACCTTATTTTTTTATTTTTTTATTTAATTGAGCTACAAAAAGGCAGCAAAAGATTATTAATTGCTTGGGAAAAAAGGTATATTTTAAGGTCAGTCTCCACAGGCATGCACAGAATGCCCATGTTTTCCCCGTTTGACTAATGCGACTTGTTCAGTATAAGAAGCATAGAGTATGTAAATCAATAATTCAGATTTGTAGTGAAATGGGTCTGCAGTGAAAAAAAAAATACAGCCATTTTCTGTGTGTAACATATTTTCGTGCATGGAAAGCCCTTGTAAGAGACAAAAATATCTCTCCTCTCCAGTTTCCAGTGCACGTCTGCAGAGCCCACCTCAACAAGCGTGTTTTGTTTGCTATTTCTGCTTCGTGTAACAAGATAAGTTCAGGTCACCATGAGCACCTCGACCTAATAAATCCTCCAAACCATTTTTGCCTGCAGTAACATCTGATATGTTGATATGTATGTTGTCAACATCTTGCATGTTATCGGCGTGTAATCTCTTGTGACACTGGGTGCATACTCCATCTTCTTTGTCTCCCCTCCTAATTCCAGGTTGGGGGGGGGGGATTATCTTACTCCCCATTGCGTGCTAGAGCACAAGAAAGGTAATGTAGAACATGCACTCACATGCAGTTGTGAGGTTAGTATAGATATATGCTATAATATCCCCATCACAGCACAGGAGATGACTCTGCAGTTTTGCAGTGTTTCTAGCCTGTTATTAATGAAACTGTCTCTCCTATACTTTTCTTGTGGGGTATAACATTCCTCTGTCCTTGGGACCTGTGGTATGAATCATATTCATGAAGTATGCTTTAAGCTTCAGCAAATTACATAGCTGGTCTAGTTGTAGTTTAAAGAGGTTTTAATGGTGTTCAGTTTTCTTCACAGTCCATCTGTGCTGCAGCTAATAAAATAGGTGTAGTCATTTTATTGTTATGGAAAAACTGTTTAGTGATAAAAACATCTGGGGTTTGATTACTGAGCTATTCCTGGGTAACAGCTGCTTCACTTTGGGGATGAAAAACTGAATTACAGAATGGATTTAGGCTAATCGTTTTAGTTGGAGAGTGATTTGCGTCTCTTACCGGTCCCTTATGTCGTCAGCAGCTAACTTTGTGTTATAATTTTCTCACCAGTCTGCATTGCAGTTATATTTGTAATGTTTACTACGCAGTACCAGCCCTCTCTATTCAACACACCATAACGAGGTGTATGTGCAAGTTTGTTTTCCTTTAATGTATGTGAGAAGAGCAGAGACGACTTAAGTGAAAGCATATCTGCAAAGAGCTGCAGTGACTAACCAAACAGATGAAAAACCTGAGCTCATCTGTGAGGGGATCAGACATACACTGTTATCTAGCAGATGTGAGCCAATGTAATATATTTTTGAAAAAGATTAAAATGCTTTTATTGATAATTCTTCAAGGCAAGAAAGCCTAAACATGTTGTTAAGAGGTTTCATTGTTCTATAATGAATTAGGCGTTGAATAAGCCAGTGAAGGCTTTTTCTTTTTCTTCGAGATTTTTTTGCCCAAGTCTGTTGGATCACTATCAGCCCGTCTGTTAGAGCTATGCTTCTTTTTTTTTTCCAATGCAGTTCATTTTTCTCCTGAGTGCAGATTACTGCTCCATATTTGCAGTCTGTATTTAGTCAGAAAGGCATATTCTGCTGCCTGAGATGTGTCAGAAAAAGAGAACACCAAATGCATTAATGATAGATAATGATTTAGAACAGTCGTGACAATATCACATTTATTTTTCATCGTGGTGTTTGTGTTGATTATAACAAAGAATTTGGGTGATTCCTAACATCTATGAAACTTACTCATTGATTTATACTGATTTGCCTTAATGTTCCCATTAGAAAACAGAAGGGAAACCCTGTTTGATGATCCTTCTTCCTTTTTCTTCATGTGCTTCCAAAGTGTATGTAACCAAGGTTAACAAAGCAAAGGCGAATTCCCAAAAGTATAGAAACCCCAGGCCCAGGCTTGTTCTCTAGATGATGATGTGTGTCGTCATTACTGCCTTAGGATATCAGTCTAGCAGAACTGAGATTCCTCTGGTGAAAATCCCCATTATGTGGGGAAAAAAAGGTTAAAGTTTGTGTCATCAGTTTTTAGGACAGCCCCAGACAAACCAAATGAATTCATGTCTAAAATACATATAGCAGGGACAAAAAAAAAAGAAAAGAAACATTAGGCCAAATTAAACCATTTTGGATTTTCTTTCGCACTATAATGACACAAAATGAAAATCTCAGTCTGCTATCAAAGTGCACTTCTGTGTCTTGTGCGATTTTTGGCCTTATGAAATGGTCTGATGGGACTGTTTTGACAAACAGCAGGAATTCTGAGTGTTTGTGATGCTACAGTTGCTGCTGTAACAACTCTCTTTTCACAGGAATAGAGCTTTTGTTCAGTTTTGAAAAATCACTCTGGATAATGCGTTTTTGGCCCCTGAATCCCAGCAGTGGACCAGAGCTGCTCCTCTCCGCCCTGCTGCATGATAAGCCACTGACAGCTGGGCTGAGGCTGTAGTGTGTCACAACTCTCTCCAGCTATACTTGGGTTTCATGATTGGAGCCCGATGCAGGGTGCACCTCCTTTGTACACACTTTTCATGCACATTCACAGTCGCACACACACAAAGCATCCACCATCTTTCCATCACAGGGGCCAGCTGTCTGATTCCATAATCAGAGATGAGGCTGGCACTGCTAAAATGTTTCATCAAGATGCTGGGCATCAGCTACAGTTTAATTGATAACTGTTTTGGCTTTGATTTCAAGCTGTTGTCTCTTTTGATTAGAGTGCTGTGATGTAAACCAGGAATAACACCAGCTTTTTTTAGTTTGATACCAGCATTTTAGTATGCAAAGAAAATATATACAGTAGAGGGGAACTGAAGATGCTACGCAGTTTGACGCAGATGCTCTTGAGAGGGTTTTTATTTTCACACATGGTAGGAGTGTGTCTCTGGGCTCTCATCTCATGAAAGGTGCTGATGAAACCCTCTGGGGATTCTGATCAAGCTCCCGCTCACCACCACCTCCTTTCGATAAGTGTAGCCTGATACTCAGGATATGAGGAGTCATCGTGTTGAGAAATGGGGGGGCAGTCAGAGGAGATGAAAGATTGAAGTGCTTTGTTGGTCCCTGCATTGGTGGGGGCAAAGCGTCAAGCTGCTTCCTGTCGCCTGTAGCGATGGCATGAATGTGCTGATGTGCACTTTGCTCTCTAAACACCGCCTGTGTTGACAAGTTGTGAGAGCTCTAATGTAGTAGGTGAACCCTGCATGAATTCAGCCGGATCTCCATATGAATGGAAATTAGTTTGATTTTTGCAGTAGACCTGATTAGCTGTGAGCAAATGTTCTGCAGTCGGTAGGTATCAAGCTTCTCCATTCAAGGAATATATGACAGCCTCAGACTCTGGTTTTTTAATTCAGGGAACATTCCTGTCTTAGTTTATCTGTCCTCTTTCTTTACGGAGCTGAAGGCAGTATATAGCAGTACTTTTCCGCTGTTGGTCAAGTAATTTTTTTTACGTGACATCCCATATCCCTACAAACACTGCACTTGATATGTGCGTGAGCTCTTAGGGATTTATTTTACATTGCAACTATTTTTCTGTTTGTTTTGCTCATATCAGTTTAGGGAACATAAAAATAAAAAAACCCCTCAAAGACAGCCTGTAAGTGTCCAGCGCTCAGATGAACCCTTCCCCCCATTAAGAAAACTCAGAAATGCCCTGCTGCCAGAAATTAACTAGACCATGCATGGCTTATTGTGGTTTTCCAGCACATGAGCTTGGAGTGAAGAGTTACATATTAGCAAGAAAATGGGACAAGAGAAAGAAAGAAAGGCCAGAGGAAGCAGGTCTGGACAACGTAGCAGTCTGGTACAGAGGTTACATTTTACTCCTTATATTCTCAGGTAATTGGCTAAAGCCATTATCTTCACCACCATACTGTTCTGTGTTACTTTAAAAGTGGTCAATGAGTCATATGCAGGAACAGTTTTTTTTTTTTTTTCTGTGGAAATTTAGTGCTATTAAAGCTTTGAAACATCAGGTACAGATTAAACTTTAAAAGAGTTGATCATATTTTAAAGGACATTCAGTGTGACTGTTAAAATGTTACAAAGCAATCTGAAGGCAAAAATGAAAATTCTGCTTGCTTCTTCTGCAACTCTGACATTTAGCTTTTGTCCTTCGTATCTAATAGTTTTCAGTCTGAGAAATATTAAAATTCATTCCATCTAATTACTTTATTCCACTCCTTGGGATGCCAGGTAATTGTGCTCCCTACCACGCTGAGCATCTTTATGTGATCGCACGCAACACAACAGTCCCTGAAGAGCATAAATTTAAATTATATTATTATGCAGTGTGGTATACTGTATATTGAGCCCTTGCAGCAATATTTTTCTGCATGTTATTTGCCACAGCTATAACTATATAGGCACATAGAATTCATGCATGCAACAACAAGCGTATCTCTGACTTTTTACCAAAAGTTGTTTTTTACATCATAAGGTTCGCGTTCTCCAACAAAGACTTCCAGAAGCTGTTTTAAATGCCAAGAAAAATATTTCCATTTGATTGCCTAAATTAAATGTTGCAAGCATCCTTAGAAATATTCTTCTTTTAACATGCCAGCACATATTTTTGAACCCAGGGCTTGTTCTGCTGCACAGACTAATCTTCAGTCCAATATTACAAGGAGAAGACAATAACAACACTAAGTCCTTAGACATTTTCTTCGCTCTTTTCATGAATGCAGAACAGCATGCTTATCTTTGACATGCAGGTTTGCACAGTTCTACTTGATGGCTTCTTTTCGCCAATCATAAACAAAGGGGCAACAGTCATTTAACACTTCTTTAGGAATTATCATTTCAGCTTTTCAGGGTACATTTCGCTCTAAGGCAAAAGCTTTCCTACATGTGAGGATTTGCAAGTAACAACTGTGAAACAGCTGAAACATGTTGTTATAACTGAAGCCAATGGAGGATGGCCCAGCAGACTCGACAAACGCCTGGCTTTATTAGTATGGAGCGCATGAGTCTGTGGGACTGGGATGGGGTTTTATATTCTGTGGCCTCACACTGCTGCTTTCAGCAAACAGTCCACCATTATTCGGTCTGACAAGAGAGCAAACACTGAGCATTCAAGGGTCAAGAAAAAGCACGTCCCCCTCTCTTTGTCAACTTCTGTCTTCCTGCATCCTTACGTTGCTTTGTTTTGTCTCACATATTCACACTTACCCTTGTACCTCCTTGTTATTTCACTACCTCTGTTCTTTTCTGTCACCAGCAGGATTCAAGAGTACATTTAACATATGCACCTGTAACAATGTAAGCCTTCAGCTCCTGGAATGGAGACAGATTTTTTTTTTGTCTCCCAGGGCTCATTTCCTCAGTCAGGCAATATTTGAAATGACTTAAAATGTTTCTTATTTTCTAAGGTGAGCTCAAAAAGAGTGTTATTCCTTTATTTTTTACAGCATATTATTTAGGAAGGTGTTTTAATAACTCCATGTGAACAAAACTCAAAAGGTTGCTCATATTATTTTGGCACTGTTTTCCCTTTCTGCACCTTTTCCAGCAGGTCACAGAAGATTTGCAGGTCTGCCTCAGCAGCTTATGTGCCACGGTGTTCAAACTGTACATAATTGACTGGTAATGAGCGAGAAACTCCTGATTTGAAATCCACTGTGACCTTTACTTGTGAATGGTGAAAAAAAGCCCTGTAGCTGCTAATTCAGCCTTTTGTTGTAACTTCCCTTGCTATTGAGAGTTCAGGCTTTTGCTCTCTAAACCGTGTGGCTGACTGTTAATTAAGACACTCGAGGCTGCGTCCTCTTTGACAGGCTGGAATGCTATTCAAGGGCAATCAATGAATACTTTGTCTGACCTCACCTATACAATCAAGATACCTCTTTTGGACAGAGATACAGGAGGAATTTCTCCTTAAAAATGTTGGTGCAATGGGGGTTAAATGCATTTTAAATACCCTATGTATTTAATATCAAGGTGAACATTTGTTCTAAACCTTTTCAAATTTATATTTTGAAATGTATATAAACCATGATCTTGTTAAATAATGTATTTTCATCTAGTAGAAAGGAAAAAATCTGAATATTACCTGTAAAGAGATAGGTCTTCACCTTGAGTGTTTGGGACTATACCCCATGTTGTTGTAAAACAGCAGGCCACAGAGATCCACTGCAACGTTGTGTGTCCAGAGTTGGCTGCATGCTAAGGTGTTTGGAAATATTCTAGTTGAACTAATATTTCCTGCCGAGGTATAATGGGATTATACTGAAAAACCCAGAATGTTTGCATTTGCTGAATGCGATGTCAGTAATTTCTAGACACATAGAGAAATGGTGCATTCATGTGGTGTCAGAATAATTGGAAAAGGGAGTTGACAACTTGAAAAGTCTGCAAACATTTTGGTAAATGATTTGTGGACTTATTTACTGGGTTGAGAGTAAGAAACCTTTAAAAAATGGTGATACTTCACCATTGTTTTGCTAACATTTAATGGCTAAGAAGGATGATAGGTTTTTATTATTAGTTGGTGTCCACATAGAGTGGCATTTACCTAGTAATTTATAGTCAGTGATTATTCAGTGATTTTTATATATCAAAAACAGCCTAAATGATCTAAGTAGTATCCATGTTGTTTTCACATTAAAACCACATTAAAGAGTCAGTCAGAGTTTTAACAAATTGCAATTTATTGTTCTTCAGTAACTTTCAAATATGTATTCTCTCCAGTTAAAGTGTTCTCATGTGGTCAATTCAATAAAATTGAATTGAATTGAATTGGTCTACGTGTGATGTGATCTCTGTAGCCACAAATGATGTCATTTGTGGCAGTGTCTGAGGATACTGGAGTGTGAAGAAGACTCCCGGGGCATGAGTGACCTTTCCGTACAATCACATTGTACGGTATTTCCTCTGCCACATTTCCCTCCTGGGCCATGAATGAAGGAGCCCCATCTGAAATAGGAGCTCTGGGAATTCCTCATTGCCTTTTCACACGTGAGTGGCTCCTGCTGTTCGACCCCAAAAGAAAGTCACTGTGCAGTTTCCACAACAACCTGGTGGTGCAATTTGGAATCAAAAAGTGTAAACAGGATGATCGCTTAAAAGGATTCTTAGTGTCAAGCATAAGGAAGAAGAGAGCATTTAAATTCTAAAGTTAAGTGCCTTATCTTGAATGGCGCTCTGTGGATGCTGGGTGGAACATTTTTAAACATTTCTTTCTTATTCTCATGACCATCGGTTTAAGTTTCAAGTTTTTTGTTATTCATTGTCTCTGAGGAATTGATTTAGTAGTTTCTCATTGTTTTGATTTTTTTTTTTTTTAAGTG